>CALNHX010002476.1:0-177551 GCA_940337035.1 Agriotes lineatus
AAATGTACTCATCAAAAGTTGTATTGGGGCTAGGCAGTTCAGAAATTATATTATCGGCAACATGAACAAAAAAGATATTAAATGTTTCAGCGTTCAAACGGGTTGACATATTTTTAACATTATTAATTGAATTAGACTTTATTACAGTCCACATAGCACGTTGTTTATTGGATGATGCATTGATATATCCATCATAAGCAGTTTTTTTAGCTTTTGATATTTCATGGCGATATTGTTTTTTGTATTTATTGACAACGGTTTTTGATATAAGGATAGGATTTTGTTTATTCAAAACTGTTAACAGTCTTAACCGTTCCCTCATATCTCTGAGTTCATCAGTAAACCAATTACCTGAGATAACAGATGAATGATTACTAGCTAATTTAGATTTAAGTGGATCAATCAAGTTATAAAATTTAAAAAGACCTCTTCAGATATTGGTCTGTACACAACTCTAGCACTGCTTGTAGTAGGGCTCATAGATAAACTGCAACCGAGTAGAATGCCCATATGATCGGAAAGCTCACAGAGATCACACGGCTCAGCCTTAAGGCTGTCAAAGCATATACCGGGAGATCGAGAAAGGTTGTCAAAAAAAACTACCTTCCAAGTAGTTATCAATATTTCTTTCTAGTGTGATATTAGCCACACTGCTGTTGACAGATGTTCTCACTTGTACTGTGTGTTTACGTTTCTTTGTAAATTTTAGGTTATGTATACCCTTGAACACAACACGTTTATTATTGAATCTTATTTCCGCAATGGCCAACGCAATGAGGATAATGGTGAATGGAAATATTCAGGAAATTTATGTGTAAATGAATTATTTAATCGGTTCCCTGACGTCGACTTTGATTACGATAATCTGAGCAGGCATGTAAAGCGTATCGTACATCGTTTCCGAACAACGGGTAGTGTTGATGCAGGAAAATCTCCTGGAAGACCAACCGTTTTAACTCAGGACACATTAGAGGATATACAGGCACGCATCTTACACAGCCTAAAAAACCATTACGACAGTTAGCGCAACAAACAGGTGTGTATTTTTTATCCTATAAATTTTTGTATAAAAAAATTATTTTAATTTGTAATTGCAGGGTTAAGCTATGGAACGTGTCAAAAGGCAGTAAGACGAAAACTGCATTTACACCCATATAAAGTTTCAGTAATGCAAGAATTACTTCATCCTGATTATGAAAAGCGTGTGCAGTACTGCAATTGGTTTAACCGAAGTTTAAATAACGATGAAATGCTGGATTCAAGTTTCTTTTCAGACCGGTTACGTAAATAAACAAAATTACAGGATGTGGTCTGCTCATAACCCTGGTGAATTTTTACAAACTCCACTGCATCCAATAAAGGTTGGCGTTTGGATTGCTATGTCAAGGAGACGCATAATTGGCCCTGTGTTTTTTGAAGATACCGTAACAACTGACCGCTATATCACAATTCTAGACAGATTTATTAATGAACTTCACGATGATGAGTTACGTCAGGGACATTTTCAGCATGATTGTGCACCTGCACATACAGCCCTTCGAACCACGTCAACATTTACAACAATTTTATGATGATCGTATCATTGCATTTCCTCCTCGGTCACCCGATTTGACAGCCCTGGATTATTTTCTATTTGGACATTTAAAGAACACGATCTATCAGACCCCCATGCACACACTTGAGCAACTGAAGGATGCAATTACTGCCGCTACTGCAAATATAACTGTGCAACAGCTACAAAATGTTTTTAACAGCATGAAAAGAAGAGTTCAGTGCTGTATCAACAATAATGGGGCTCATTTCGAACATGAACTGTAATAATTACTGATTAGAGTATAATTTAATTTTGTAAAATTTAATATCTAATTATTAACCTTAATTAAAACTGATTGCAAATAACTTCTTATTGTCATAATGGTTTTCCTATTTTGAATCTACCATAAATTGCTAAATTCATTTCATACATGACAGCAGATGTCTATGATGACAGTTGGAGGATGTAAATATTGATATACTCGCTGTAGAAAGTAGTTTTTTTCGACAACCTTTCTCGATCTCCCGGTATTAGTGTATATATTGTCTAAGCATGCATTGTTTCTGGTGGGAAAGCTAACGGTTTGAAACAAACCATATGAGTTTAAGTGGTTGCTCAAAGAAAGTGCACCATGATTGCTAGTGTCCGCTGAAAAATGGACATTAAAATCTCCTGTAATAACAATGGTTTTACTAAAATCAAGGGTGTCCAGTATAGAGGTAATTCTTTCAATAAATAAATCAAAGGAACCACTGGGAGATCTATATACCGTAAGCAGCTGAAGCTTTAATGATTTAAGAGACACTCCTACAGCCTCACAGTGCAACTCCTCAGAGAAACCAGAGATGTTGAGTTCCTGATACTCGATATTATCTTTCAAGTATATTCCGACCCCACCATGAGTTCTCGCAGACCTGCAAAAACCCACAGCTGCCCTGTAGCCACTGATACTAGTGACATTAAATTCACTTGTAGTGAGCCAGTGCTCATTAACACAAAACAAATCGACATTTTTTTCCCTGAGTAGCACCTCATATTCTAGCAATTTATTTTTTATACTTTGTACATTGGCATGCAATAACTTAATTTCCCTTTTGGGATTTTTAACACTTACTGAGTCTGTTATGTTCTTGCCCGTCGGCGCTCGAGGTTCAAAAAATGGTTGACCCATATTCCACTAGGCCAAAATTCTGAACTCATAATGGTATTTGTTAAGTCTTTCGGTATCCCAAGTTGAAGCAAGTCATATTATTGTTTCTAGTAACCATTTTTTCACATATACACTGTTCACAATCAATGTTTTGCTTTTTTAGATAGTCTAGGATGTCCTTAGTGTCGGACTTTTTTGATAACCCTGAAATAAACAGCCAGTGCAATCTTTGTGCGACCTCTAGACTGCCCTCTGTATTTGAGCCCTGGATAGGAGGAGGCCTGGTATTATTTCGTGGGTTGTTGTTTCCTCGATGTCTTCTTACAACTTTCCAGCCATCTTCTTGGTTTTCTGGTACATTTTCTTCAGTGTTTTTAACTAGGTTTACATCCCGATTTATATTGTTTATATTTCGGGGGTTGTTGTTTCCTTGACGTCTTCTTACAACTTTCCTACCATCTTCTTGGTTTTCTGGTACATTTTCTTCAGTGTTTTTAACTAGGTTTACATCCCGATTTATATTGTTTATATTTGAAACATCATTATCTGATTGTGAGGTTAAGTTCCTTCTTTCTGCTACTTTTGGTAGAACTAGCTCATTTGAGCTACCAGGGCTGCTACAGTAGTTCACTTGAGCTAAACCTGGTGTGATATTTGCCTTGCTACCAACATTATCGATGGAATTTTCCAATGGCTTATGTTTACCTTTTTTTCCTGCTTCAGATACTTTCAGCTTTTCTTCTAGGACTATTACCTTTTTCTTTAGGCTCTTTTCATTTTCTTCCAGGACAGTGATTCTGACTTTCAGATCTTCCACTATTTCTCTTAAACTGCCGAATTTTGCATCGGTTGGTTTGCAGGTTAGATCATCACTAGTTTCGTCCGCATGAACGCAAACGGCTTTTTTTTGTTCGGCCGCCTGTTGCAAACAAGCAGGGTGAAAAACGCACTTACACTTAACACATTTAACTTCCGTGGCCACATTTTTTTTACAGTGGGAGCACGTTTTCTTAACTTTTTTTGGCTCCTGAATAGCGACGACGTTGTCATCGCCCATCATTTTTATAGCATTTTTTTAGCACGCGCCCCGGCTGCCTTGGCGGCCCGGGGCCGCGCCGTGTGAATTGCCGCTTTTGTTTTAAATAATTGTGTGCTCCGCTAATTGTTGGTGATTTCCGAGGAAGTGGAACTTTTCGTTAAAGAACTTGCAATTTCGTTTTCGCTGTAAATAAAAGTGAGTTCTGCTCCAGTCGTGATAATAGAAAGCTCGTTAAAAGTTTGAGGTCTAAGTGGCAATGTGGGTGAACTTTGTGAGTGACTTTTGCGGCGCGGGTTAGTGGCAATGGGACCGATGTAAATTTTTGGGCAAGGCGTCCCCCCCCCCCTGTATCGTGTTCCTGCCCTCTGGATTTTGGAAGGAACAGTTTGCACTAATTGCAAATCCAAATCAGACGCCTTTTATCATGCCCTAAGTGAATCAGTTCTCGTGTTAATTGGCAAAAGTTGCGTTTCTGCAAATTCTACGTTACGTTGAGCCCAACCTGGAATAATTTCGCCTGTGGCTGGCCGCCACTTTTGTCATCAGTGGCAAACATTTTTGGTCACTGCCTGGTTTCGGCCAAGCCTTCGACAATCCCTTTCTACGCCTTGCTGCCCTATCTGCCGCTCTGATACTCGGCACAAAGCAACCGTCAGGTCCGGCCCTGTCACCTCCTGCATCTAAGTAAAACATGAATTGGCTAAGGTAGGAAACTCCAATCTGTATTTTCTTTCATCAACTGTATCGCGGAAGTGCCGCGAATATATATAGTGTGCGTCACATATTGTGGAACTGTGCGCTTGTGAATTCATGTCATCTCATTACTGATGTATACTGGGGAAAATTATCCCTGTTATGTTTTTGTATGTAATAATTTGTATGTCATAAATTAGTAGGTAAGTTAACTTTGACTGGAATCCCCTCTTTAAAATTCAGTTAGGGTGTACCGTTTGTGTAATCGATTGAAAATTTTTGTGTGTGTTTGAATCATTAAATACCAGCTTTGTCAAAGTCAGCCTATTTATTTAATGAACTTCTGAACCCTCTGGTCTTCAACCAATAATGGCAAAGGCCACTTGTACTCAGCCATAAGAATGTCGGCTTGAATTAAGTTTTAAACCTTTCAGAAGGGTGGCCACTGTAAGTGAGTAAATTAAAGCCACCCTGCATTTGTACCTGCCGACCTGGAGGGAGCTTAGCGGACGGCGAAGAGGCAGCTTGCAGCTAATCCGGTGAATTCTGGCATAGCTTCTGTCACGAAAGCTTTTCATTCTCCACAGCGAGTGGCGCCTTGAGCAATATTTTTGGAGTAAGAGCACAGGGTAAGTTTTCGTCGAGGTTATTGAATTATCAAACCACCCCTTCCTGATTGAGCTAGACTAAGGGTAACAGAAACACTTCCATCTGTTTCGAGACATTTTAAGATCTGTGTCATTACGAAAATCAGCGAACCCTTCCCTCTTTTTTTTCAATTTTGTATTTAATGTGAGCTATATCGATTGAATTAAATTATCATGTAACACTACAGCTACTGTTATTATTAAATATGACAGATTTTTCCATTTTTTATTTATTCTTTGTTTCTCCCGCTAGTTCATTACATTTTTTTGTTGATATGTTGCTGTTATTTTTTTCATTCGCATAGGTTCTGTAAGCGTTCTGTATTGGTTTTTCGTTTGTTTTGCTGTATTGCTCTAGGTTTTCGTAGTTTTTCCATTTTTATTTTTATTCCTACCAAAAAATTGTTGAAGTTTGCTTCTGCCCTTTTATATGTTCTCACATTTCCCACTTGTTTAGCATAACTTTCATGTATCAGTATGTGATCAATTTGATTCGTATCTTTTGTACGTAGTATTACCCACGTACCTTTATGGATTTCGTTTCTTTGGAAATATGTGCTGATGATTCTACACTGCTCCCCTGCTGCAAACTCAATTAATTATAATCCATTGCTATTGCACGTTATATGCTTGCTAAACCTCCCGATGGTTGGCAAATATGCCTCCTGTCGTCCTGTTGTGGCAGTGATACGTCCGATGATTAATGTTGTGTTTCTTCCCTTGGAAGTCTGTCATAACTTACTTTTAGCCCTTCATAAAAATCTTTCTTTTCTTCCATGCATATTTCTAAAAATTTTCCGCATATTTTTACATATGTATGCGCACGGTTTTATATATGTATGCGCATATTTTGACATATGTAAAGTAAAAGTAAAATTCGGGCACTTCATTCCATGTAAGAACATGGCCTGAGACAAGGCGAGTCAGGGTCGCCGACACATCTCTTTCCGAAACCCAGTCAATCTGGCACACCGTTAACGACGTACTGGGTGATGTGGTTAGCATCACGCCTTCGACGACTGCCTTATTTTCCCTACTTCCACAACTGTGGTTTCGGTATCCAATTTTTAAAGCGACTGGGTGGGCCGCCTGCCAGTTGCCCAGACGTGGGGATTGAACCCTGTGCCGTGGCACCGCAGCCTGACGGTTTTTACATATGTATGCGCATAATTTAGTAATAATGGGCTGCATATATTCCGTTCCCTACTCTTAAGTTTCCAAGGCAATGCATTGAAGTAGTACCACGAGGACCTGTAGTGCCATTTTTGTATATTTATGTATTGACAGACTTACATACACACTAAAACAACACAACAGATATTACAAACTATAAACCTTTCAATGACCAGCTTTAACACTACTAACCCGGCATCGGTCGGCATATGATATTTTCTCTTACATAAGTATCGCCCCCCCCCCCCCCCTCTAACTTGTTTCTAGTTTTACATGATACCCCACCTATCTGAGTTTTTGGATCCCCTCTAATTGTCACGAGAGGCTTTGTTCCTCCACCTCCCTTAGTTTGGCTTTAACTGCTTTAAGAGTCAGGTTCCTGCAATCACTGGGAGATATTCTATCATCAGGCAAGCAACAGTGTAATTTGTTCTCCCTTCATTTTCTTTTCCTTCTATATCCAATTAACAACGTATGAATCTTACAGAAAGTAGGGGAAAACCACGTTATGAAGAAATGTAATCACTTTTAAGTATGTGGCTTTAGTTTGGTTACAATCCCTATTTTTTTTAGTAACTTATTGTAGCTATTATTTTAGACCATAAAGAGTGAGCTGCTCCTTCAGAACCTGTTATTTTCCAAGATTTGAGCTACAATAAACCCAAAAACCGAGTTGATAATGTGAAAGTGATGATTGAAAGTGAGCACACCGAACACCTGACTGACACCGAACAAAGTAGATCTGAAGGTGAAGGTGATGAGCCTGTAATGACCGAGGGGACAGATTTTGAAAGACATATGGTATCTTTGTGTCAGCAGACGGTTTATAGAGCATGGCGTCCGTTAAGACAAAACAGAAATATATTGTCACCCATCTTCCAGGCTTCAAAAATATTACAAATAATTCCAGAGTTTTAGATGAATGGAGATTATGTTTCCCTAATGAAATGATAAATATTTTTATCCGCAAACGTCAGAAAAGTGACAACTTATTTGTCTTTATTGACAAGGTAAAAGTGTCACTTTATCTGCCTAAGCAGATAAAATAGCGACTTTTGCATACTTTATCTGCCTAAGCACACAAAATCGTTGCCCTCTTTCTTTCTATGTTTGTTCGTTATCTCCTCCGAGGATACTGGACCGATTAAATTGTATGATGGCTTAAAATTTTGCTAATTTTTAGACTTAGATCCGTATACCGGTTTTATTTTCAAAGAGTACGAAAAAGTTTTAATTTAAATAAACCTTAAATCAGCGGATCGGAGCATCTGTCGCCGTGGTTTATGGTGTGACAGCTGCTGTGGCCGTGTGCTATTAGCTCGGGTGATTCAGTATGTTCATATATCATTACAGTAGCGCGTTATTTGAATAAGATCGGTTGGCGCAGAGGTACAGTGTTCGCCTGTCACGCGGGTGGCCTGTGTTCGATTCCCGGCCGATGCATTCTTTTTTATTTAAATTCATATTAATGAAATTTACTTAAATACGTTTGCGGATAAAATAGTATATGTTATTCGGAGTAAAAGTGACTTTATGTGGCTTAGCTGAATTATTTGCCTCACTAACGTTCGGCTAAATAAACTTCAGCTTCGCCACATAAAGTATCACTTTTATTCCTAATAACATAATCTACTATTATCTTACAGTAGCAGCTATTCGCATACATTATACAACTGTTTTCAGTGACTAAAATGAAGTTTTATTCACATGTGAGTTTTCATTATTTATACTACTGCATTGTTGGTAGCACTGTCAAGCTATGTCAATTTCGTAATTTTCAGGTTAAGTTTTGCGTCAGTTTGTGTCAAATAACAAACAAAATCTAACCTACGAACCTCGAATTTGACATAGACTAACAATACACTTCAGTACTGCCAATACACTTCAGTACTGTCAAAAGTATGTCACAAATCATAGGCGACTAATTATAAATTTATTTCGCAACATATTCTGACTGCGCAAACTATTTAGGCATAAGAATTGCTACTGTAAGATAAAACGTCGTATATCACACGTGAGCGAAATGCCATTATAAGCTCGTGAGAAATTGTATCGCTCGTGCTGGGGCACTCGCGATTCAAAATTCTCACTTGCAAATAATGATGCATTTCTCTCACTTATGGCGCCAGCGTGGCTCAGATGGTTAGAGCATCGGACTGCGGCGCGGAAGTCTGGAGTTCAAATCCCAGATCGATGCCTGGCGGGCGGCCTACCCAGTCGCTTTAAATAATTGGGAACCTGCGTTCGAAAGAACAAGGGGTAATAATGCGGCTGTCTAATGCGTGGTGCTCACCACATCACCACGTGTCATGAATTTGACACGCGACAGTCGGGTGTGAGAGCGAGGATACGGAAGCTCTAACCTTCCGCCTTGCAGGCCAAGCTCCTTCATGGGGTGTTAGTGCCTCACCATTATTATTATTCTCTCACTTATAATATAATCTACTATAATTTGCAGGAACATTTATCTTGAGAAACAGTGTGAAAATTATTCTTGGCCAAGGGATGATACAATTTTCAACAAAACTCTGGCTGTACTAGACTTACTTTATATGGCAAAAGTTAATAAAGCGCACCCCTTGAATCGAAATGAACTGTGGACTTACGATGGTACAGGTGTGGAGTATTTCAGAGTAACAATTTCGCTAAGATGTTTCTATTTATTATTTAGAGCACTTAGATTGAACGATTTTCATGAAAGAAGACAAGAATCAAGAGTTGGGCACTCTTGTATGTCCAATTTGGAGATATATGCTGAGAAACAGCCGGAAAGACATTATAAACTTGACAATAATGCACATAGGGGTTGTTGTCAGAATTGCCAAACCAATACTAAATACTGGAAAAAATATAACAATTGGTAACTATTTCACCTCCGTGCCATTAGAAAATGAAGTCCTCCAAAACTAACAACAATGTTGGTACAAGGAGAAAAAATAAAAAAAGAAATTCCTCCAATTTTCTTCAGCAAAAAAAGGCGATTATAGAGACGCAAAACCTAACCTGCTAACTGCCAATTTGACATAGATTTACAGTGCCACCAACAATACACTTGAGCATTGCCAAATGTAAAACGAATCGCCGTTGCTATGCAGGAAAGTACCACAATTTTGAATGTAGAAATGTAGTACATTACCAAACGAAATGCGATAAATTCTATATTTTTTCTGTTTTGTATCAGTTTTGCATGCATGACTGCTAATGTTTCTCTGATCACTCGAAAGCAGTTTACAAAATTAATTTTACTTTGAATATATCTCCTGTATAGAAAAATATAGAATTTAAAAACAAATGTAGCACAAATTACAAATACTTCCTACCTGAAAGATGTTCTAGATGCACAATCAAAAAATGGTATTTTAGATTAACTTACCAACACATCACTAGGTTTAAAGTTTCTAAAGCTAGGTGGCACCATCTCTGGAGTCAATGCCGGTGGGGATCTACGCCTTTCAAGCATCGTGCAACAAACCACATTGCAAGGGCAAATTGTTCGTTATTGAGTTTTCCACTCTGCTCAATATCACATAAAGCCCTACAATTAAGAGCAAACATTAAAATACAACAAAATATCAAAGCCAGCTTCTTACCAAATATGTGCTAAAATTGCTTGAGGTACCCCAGATTGCAAGAACACATCTTTAATTTCCTGTCCAGAGACGAAACCGTCCCTGTCTATATCACTTTTTATAAATAAAGCATCCGACTTGGCTTTTTCATCTGCAGTGACCACCCATGCAGGAACGGGTTGTGGTGGTACTGACGGTGCAGTATTAATTGGGGCTGGTGGTCTATTTGGTGGAGCAGCTGCTTGAACTGCCACTGGTTGAATTGCCACTGGTTGAATTGCCACTGGTGGAATTGCCACTGGAGGTGGTGGTAGGTCAGGTTTAACACCGTCAAGCCCTCTTGACAGAATGGGTGCACTCATGGTGGCAGAGTCTTTTCTTTTGGCTGGTGGCATTAGTTCGGCCGGAAGAATGTTAGGTATTGCATGTTTTTCTAGTGCCTTATATACTAAATGCATAGCCTATATAAATAAATAATTATTAAATTTGCCCCACTACAACACAACAAAATATACTCACTACTACAAATTCGTGTCTATCAAGCATTCCGTCTTTGTCTTGATCAGCGAGATCCCAGATCTTACCAAGCGTTTCCATGGGTAATTTCGAGTCCATTAGTACTCCTCTAACCTGTATGAACACAAATTTGAATATAATTTAAGGAATTAACATAAAAAGCGTGCTGCATACTTTATTGCCAGGAATTAGTCCATTCATAGGTCTCAATGATTCAAAAAGTTTATCGTATTTTTCTCTCTCCGTTGGTTTTATAGTCCAGTCTACACCAGCTGTTGGTGGTACAGACGTGATGAGAGGCGTATTGCTAGGAGGTGGTGGTTTCGATGGTTTTGGAAGAGGTAAATCGCCCTATATAAAATATCAATGAAGTGTTTTAGCGTTCATTACCCAATAAGCACTGTTACCATTTTCGGTGGCGGCATGTCCAGAGTGATATTAGATATATTAATGTCTCGACCAGCTTGAGCAAGAGCGACTAACTTAAGTGCAACGAACATGCCAGCTTTGTCGAGACGTCCCCGTCCACCAGGATCGGACAGGTCCCATACGCGGGACAACACTACATCGCTAAGTCCTGAACGTTTGAGAAAACGGGCTGCTTCCATGGCACCCACTGTTCCGAACCCATTTGGGTCCACCTTTAAATATAAAAAATATATATAATGCAATATAATACATACAGCAAAAATAATTTAAAACAGACTTATTTATAATTCTTTGTTAATGCTATTATTAAAGTTTTATACAGAGTGTCCCGCAACATGACGGCCATTGTTTAAGGGTCTATTGCTGAGGTAATTCTAAGTCAAAAATGTCTTATGAACGTACATCCAAAACCCATGCCTAACAAAAATACAAGATTTTGAATTTTAAAAAATGGTAGGTACTGATTTTTAATTTCACGAAAACAAAATCATGTTGACTATGAATAGTTCCTCTCTTCCTTAATGTTTATTTAGACTGGCGGTACCAGCACGGTTCTGAAACCTCTCAGCAATTGCTCTGAATGTTTTTTAAATGATATGATTCAGAGTGCCAAGCAGTGCAAAAGTGACGAGGTAACGGCAAGGCGGCGGTGAACCAGTGGTATGACGACGGCGTGGTTTGGAACGATCGCGGAGTGATTTTTATAAAGAAACCGCGTGGTTAATTATAGAAAAAACAATCATTTAAAGTGAAATAAGCGATTCAGTACCGTCCATAGGTGTATGCAGACATGATTGTGTAATAAAACGTGACCGTCCCATTCACCGGATAATTATTCCACCAGAAAGCTATTCGCCGGATTCCGTTTCGCCAGATTGGAGGGTGCCTGTCATAACGTATGTCCCATAAGTTTCGGCACAATTTTCAGCGCTTTGATATTAACTATAAATAATAAAGTAGCAAGTTGGCGTTGGAAACATAATTAATTACCTCACTATCATGCCTTTCTAATGACAGAGGCAGTTCAATTTTAGAATGCAATTGTGCCATTATACCTTACAAACTAGAAATTTGTATCTATAATTTAGTTGGACGAATGCATAAACCGGATATTGTGCAAATATTTCTAAATCATAATATTTCACGCTGAACTATTTACCGAATAATTGAAGAATGTGCAGACAATGTTTCGCGTGTGAACTTCACCAAAAACAGGACGACGTATAGCAGGAGAGCTGGTGACATTTTTTAGTGATGATTTAGTTAAAGCCTATTGCTATGTTGCGGGAGGCATGTATAAGTGTCAGTGTCAGTGTAAGTCTATGTCAAATTCAAGGTTAGCAGGTTAGGTTTTCCGTCAGTTTTGACACAAACTGACACAAAACCTAACCTGTTAACCTCGAATTTGACATATACTGACAGTGCCACCAACATATTTGAATTTCCACAGCCGCCCTTATGCACTTTTTTAATGTAAGTCGACGTCAAATTCGAGATTAGCAGGTTAGATTTTTCATCAGAATTGACACAGACTGACGCTAAACCTAACCTGCTAACCTCGAATTTGACATATACTGACAGTGCAAGTTGGGGGTGTTCTCCCTCCCTCCGATACCGCTATCATAATCCTTACAGCTGACACTTATACATGCCTCCCGCAACATTCTCTCAAAAAATAGGCCTTAACTAGATCATCACTAAAAAATTTCCCCAGCTCTTAAACTAGTAGAGTTTCTACTCAATTTGTGGTAAATAGATTGCTGAGAAGTGCCAAAACAGAGTCGGAACTTCGGTTCAAAGGTTATCACTCGAATTTGATGTTTTAAAGTCAACAATTTCAAGAAAACTATCCAGAAAATATCAATAATTACAGAACGAAAAAAATCCGTAATACACACCGAACCAGTTGCAACGAATATCTGCATTTTGTCGTGCATTAAGGCAAATCCATTTCACCAACAACGAAGTCATTATCATGGATGACCATGACCCCTACCATCTACACCAGGCACGTCCAATTATTGAAGATTTTTGGTACTGTTTCGTTTTAGCCTGTTTAGGTTAGTTTGCAGTCTTTGTTAATTTTTTTCACTACCACGGCCGATGTGGTCCCCACGATCTGCATAGTGTCCTCGATCTTGATATACGGCAAAATGCATTCCGGTCAAAAGACGAATAGAAAGGGACTCTAATAAATAGAAGAACAACTGATTCATCTATTTAGAGTACACTGATAGTTGATTAAATTTATCTATCAGCATATGAAAATATTAAAACTATATTTATCCAACGCCTCCTAGTAATAAGGCTATTACTATATTGATTTTAGACTTGTAAAGCGCCCCTCTATCTACTAGTGAGATAAAAACCATAAGCCGCTAGTGAAATAAAAACCATAAGCCATTAGGAAGATAAAAACCATGTCACTCACTACTCCATTGTTGGTAGCACTGTTGAGCTATGTCAAATTCGAGATTTGCAGGTTAAGTTTTGCATCAGCCTGTGTCGAATAAAAAACAAAACCTAACCTAATAACTTCAAATTTGACATAGGCTGGCAACACACTTCAGTACTGCCAAACATAAAACACAAATCACAGGCGACTTTAATTAATTATAAATTTATTTGATCTCTCGGTATTTTCCAAATTATCCCAATGACTTTTCACGACTGTCAATACAAAATTTATGTTTTTTTAAAGATATTTAGCAAGATGTTGGATAAAATTTTATATTGTATTCGTGTTTTAGTTGCGCTTTATCCACTCACGAAAATTAAATGCTCGAACACCTGCAAAGAATTTCTCAATGCAGTCTTTCTTTCGATAGTAAGCCGAGGTCAAGGAAGGCTAGGCTGGAAACAATTTATTTAGAAACCACCTCCGGGGATTTGGTATAGTTTTAACTATCATGCTATGGAAGCTTAGAGTTTTTGTAACATTGGATGTGTGGACAGCAACGTCTCTTCAAGCAGGGTCAGGCCAATTTCCAGCTGTGGCCTGATTCCATACCAATACTATTTGCAGCCTAGATGCGAACAGTTTGAATGTCCTTCGGCTACAACAGCCGCATGTATCCACTTCAGGGCCCAATTCAACAATTTCATGCAGAGTTTTGTGAGTACATGCACTGATTTTCAGCTAGCTTGTTTTATTTATCAGTATAGGGCTATTGCCTAAGAATTAACAGTTATACGAAGGCCTTCGATTATCAAATTGTATGCGATAAATACTAGCTTGTTTGCAACGCTTAAAGGGTTAGAATTTCTTTAGTTAGGGTGGCTGAAATTTTGTATGTACCTAATACTTATTTCCACGAGCGTCCTTGGACATCTGCATTATTGTAATTTCCATTTTAAAAGTTTGCAAGCCTGAGTTCATGCGCTTCTTTATTAGCGCAGCCGTTAATATTTCTGACATTCGGAATTTTTAATCTGTTGTATACAATATGTTTTGAATTTTAATAATTCATATGTGTGTTATGATTTGAGTGACTCCAACTCATTTATTGTAACTTTACAATTCTGACCTTATTGAGCCTCCAGCTTTAATTATAATGTTAATTACAATCCCGTTGATGATATTACATTCTATTAACTGTTACTGGTTTATATTTTTCTTGTGTATTCATGCTACAACCCTGCATGAACCTGCTAGTGTTCTCTTTTAGATTTAGGTGAAGTGCGAGGCTTACAAGGTAAGTGATAATTTGTTTTGGTAGCTAGATTTGTTTTTATGCTGTGTTTAACGACAGGCGCCCAAAATTTATTAATTTATGAAGTTTATTTTTAACCCTACGGATTGCTGCCTAGTCCTTACTCACACCATTCTTCTGCCAAAAGTTAGAGCTAGCTAGGGCTGTGCTCACCCTCGTTTAAGGGTGCGGTACATCTTCACTTGTAAGAAGAGCTCAACTGTATATATAAGAATTAGGGAAACATTTTGAACAATTACTGCAGTTATACGATCTTCAAATCCTAAAATTCAATCAATACAAAATTCACTTTTGGTTTTCTACCTTCTTTTTTTAATTAAAATTGTTATAGCTGTGTCTACTAATATACAATTTTAAAATTCCAGGAATTCAAGGACCATTTTTGTAAAATTCCACTACTCCGCCGTATTTTTGTTAGCTTCATGCACATTGTGGCTATTAACTTGTCATGAAATGAACATTACACCAGAAACACCATGTGCGTGCTTTGGGTCTTGTTAAGTCACACGATAATTGCTTGACATAAATTCAACTTACTAATATTACATACGACGCTAACACTTTTATATCTTTTTACGTCTGAAGCGTAAGATGTAAACGAGCAAAATGGTTGCCCGATCAAATGTGAATCACGTAATTTTTTAAATTTCATATTTTACGGGAAACATTTTTTTTTAAACGAGAAATCACAAATTTGATAAAAATTTAAATGTTATAGCAATTCCAGGAGGATAAAGAAATTCAAGGAATTTCTAGTATTTCAAGTGTCAGTTTTGACATTCCAGGAAATTTCCAGGAATTCCAGGTTGATAGACACTCTGTAAAATGACTCAGCAACACACCCTTAAGCTATGGCCGTCATGTCACGGGTCACCTTGAGCAAAAAAATTTCTTTGATATGGTACCCTAGAAATCAAACCATTTGTGAAGGTTGGCGTCTATTTACATACATAACCTACAAGGAATGCAATAAAAGATAAAATTTCTGTAAATATACTTGCACATACTATCAAATACTAGAATTGTGATAATATGAAATCCAAATATAAGTTGTAACACTGTAGCTGTCTTTTCTTAAAAAATAGAAAAATAGTATATTAAAGTATGAGTGGATAACAAGGCCTTTAAAACACGCGCGAGTTTTCGAGCACGACGGCGTAGCAGGACTGCTCGAAATAGAGCAAGTGTTTTAAAGGGCAGTTATCCACGAATACTTTACGCTATTTTTTATTATACCTGCAATACTGGAAATAAATTACGCACTAAAAACTTAGAAATAATTTTTGTCGTGATAAATCGAGAGGGCATAATAATATTACTACTATAGTTACGAAAATTGTTTACATTTTTGTCGCTTCCAAGTCCGTTGTTGCATTCAGTCGTTTCCTTGACAACCTTTAAAACTCGGCGAGCTTTAATCGCCTGTTTTTGCACGCTCAGGCGTGCTTTAAAGGGCGATTCTGATGCAGGTATAATAAAAAATATTTTGTAAAACATCAGTATGGTCTCACTATACTCATGATTTAATTCATTTTTAGCATTTCCTTTTTCAAGAAAGTCATTCTTACAATAACCATTGCTTATCTTTTAACAACTAGGTACTGCTAAAATTACAATATATCACACAAAAATTAAAATTTTCTTACTGTATCAAATGACGTCAGCACTTATTTTCACTCCATCATTTGGATATATCTTTTTAATATTCTAATTTTAACGAAAATGATTTTCATCTAAATCTTAATAGAATATAATTCACTTCTAATAATAACACAACTTTTAATAATTTATACCATTTTACTTTAGTGAAATTTTAATCATGTAAATAAAAAATATTGCTATTCCCATTGTTTTTGTAATGTTACGAGATTTCGTAGGTGAATTATGTATGCTACGCATTAAGCACATGTATATCTATCTATTGTTCCAATTATTACTGCACCTGAACAATATCAAACCTTCCATTACTTTTCCAAATATTACTACATAAAATATATCTACAAATGTATAACAATCCTGACCTCAGTGATGTCACAGTTTAATTGCTGCCTATGTACGAAGCACATTGAGTCAGATCTTATAGAGGTCTGAAATATAATTAACTGAATAAGCAGCTCAATTTTGAAATGGAATACGACGACATGCACAATGTCAGTTGTCTAACTTGTCTCCATTGAATAAATAGATTAAATCTAGGTTTCAACTACACATACTTGTATTCAGGCTGAAATATCAGAGTGAGTTAGATATTATGCAACAATAATAGCAAGCTAAGAGAATTTCCATTTATAGTAATTTGAACCAAAAGCATATTATACATAATTATGCAATTTCATTATTGTTTTTTTAGTTAATAATGGTTTTTCTTTTGCCTGCAAATGTTATTTTAATTATTCTGTGCAATAAATATAGTAACACCATTGCCCTATGTACTTTAAACGTTTAAACCTTGTCTTCCTAGCTGTTCTGTGAAGTGATTTTAATTTTTGACATTTAAATAGAGAACAATCCTAAGAGATATGGAAGTAACAATAGAGATGGAAGAGGAGGTAACAGAAATCAGAAGGATTGGAAAAGAACAAGAAAATAAGAGAAGACCAAAAATGATCGAACTGAGAAATTGGAATAAAAAAATGGAAATTCTTAGAGCGACAAAGAAACTATTGGGAACAAAAAATTTCATAGAAGAGGATCTTACAAGGGGGATTCAGGAACAGCGAAAAGAACTTAGACAACACATGAAAGTACTTAGAGAAAAAGGGCATCATGCAATTATGAGATTTAACAAATTGATAATAGACGGCAATACCTTTACCCTAGAGCAATTAAAGGAAAAAGAAAAGTACGATATAAAGGAAAACGAAGAGAAAGAAGATGAAGAGATTGAGATGCAACGTGAGATAGACGAATATACAAAAAAGGGCAGAACACTTAGCCAAAGATCCCCAGAAACCAATGAAGAAGATGAGGCTCTAAAAAACAGTTTAAAGAAGATTACTAAAACAAGGAAAATAGATAATACTCCAAAAAAGTAACACAGATCAACACAGGGCGAAAAATGGAAACGACACAAGCTAAGAAAAAGGATAACAAAAATGAAAATATAAAAGGAAATACGAAGATAAGGAAAATTAAAACGGGATTAAGGGACAATGTACAGTTACGGACACCTCAAAGTGCACGGTTTTTTGTTACTATGGTTATTTTTGCGATTTTTCGGCTTATTAAATGAGGGTTTCTCCAGTGGCGTTGCTTGTGATTGTAAGAATAGGTATTACTTTTTTAATGTTTGTATTTTAGCAAAGTTTCACAAGTAAACAAACTATACATGTAATAATATGTATTTAATAAATATGTATCAGTATTCAATTGCTTAAATTGCTACTAGGTACGCTTTGCAGTTTGTTTCGCATAGGGTTGACCAATGTTTCCATATTGTATCCTCGCAGTTCCTTCCAAGCATTTATTATTCTTTCCCATAATTCATCTGCGTTGTTTGGTGCAAAATCCCTGGTATAAATTTTTGTAGTTAAATACCCCCAAACATTTTCGATAGGGTTCAAGTCCGGACTTTTTGCAGGCCATGGTAATAAATTGATATTATTCTCATCAAACCATCAATGAACAATCCCTGCTGCATGCACAGGACAGTTATCCTGTGAAAATAATGTTATCAATTACGTTAACATAAACAAAATTAATTAATTAAGTAATATCTTGCCTGTTGAAAAGTAAATTGATTAGGAAAGGCCTCTCTTACAGATGGCAGCATCACATTTTGCAAAATATTGCGATAATTTTCAGCATTCAGTCGACCATTAATTCTATAGCATGCCCCAGATCCGTGAGCATTGATCCATCCCCATACGTTTACAGAGAATCGTCCACTACTTAAGGGTTGAACATAATATTGTTCCTCAAATCTTGAATTTTGTGGTCCATACACCCTTAATCGTCAATTGGTAAATGATTGAAATACCTTTTCATCTGAGAAAACAGTCCTGTTCCAAAAATCGTCGATTTCATTCAAATAGTCGGTTGCAAACTGTATTCTTCGTTCTTTGTTCTCTGAGGTTAAAAAAACTTTTCTTGCAGAAGTCTCTACTGCCAACGATTTTTAATTTTGAAAATGCAGCTCTTGCTGACATGCAAATCTGCTGCGACTCGACTCAGCGACCAGTTCTCTTCCAGTTTTGTAATAGCTCGCATTTTCTCTGCTTCTGACAAATGTCTGGGAATTTTTCGAGTTTTCAGTTCTATTGACAGTTGATGACAAACGTAAACGTCAAAACTCGACGTCTATGATTAGAATATCGTATTACACGCTAAAAATCTGCCGTGCACTTTGAGTTGGCCGTAACGGTACATAGTAAAAACAGATGGCAAACAAACATAATAAAAAATTGGCAATTGGGAACATGGAATGTAACATCACCAACAGGAAAAGATATGGAAGTTTTGGATGAAATGGAAAATTATGATTTAATGATATTAGGTTTAAATGAAACAAAAATAACTGGAAAGGGAAACAAAAATCTTGGAAGCATGTATAAAATGTATTATTCAGAAGTAGACAACAGAGCAAAGAAAGGAATAGGCATAATAATTAAAAAAGAATTAGATAAAAGGGTAGTGAAATGTGAGGCAATATCATCAAGAATAATTTTGATGCTACTGGAACTCAACGAAAAAATAATCATCATACAAATATACGCACCAATAGAAGGAACAGTCGAAGAAAAAATTAATAAATTCTATGAATCATTACAAAATACAATGAATAAGGCAAAAGATGAAACAGATAAAATAATAATAATAGGTGACTGGAATGCTTGAGTAGGAAATGACATGAATAAGAGAATGGGCACCTTGGGAGAATTTGGAGAAAAGGAAATAAACAGAAATGGAATGAAAATGCTGGAATTCTGTATTACAAACAACTTAAAAATAGGAAACTCTTTCTGGGATCAACCTATTGAAGATCGATACACTTTTATAGCAGAAGGAAGAAATGTAAAGAGTGTAATTGACTTCATTGTATATAGCCAAGAAATCGAGAGCGCAATAAAAGAAATCAAAGTACGAAAGGAGGCAGAACTTAGCACAAATCACAGACTGATTACGGCAAAAATAACACAACCCATAAGTGTGGAAGAAGAATGCAGTATATATATAAGAAGATTAATATAAGCCGGCTAAAGAATGAAAAGCTGAGAAAGCAATACGCAGAGGAAACGGATAATGCCCTACAAACCCAACAGAGGAAAAATACCAATTTAAACTTAGAAAGAAGATGGAAAACATTTAAGGAAACTATACTTAATACGGCAACGAAGATATGCGGAATAAAAAAAATTAGAAAAAGAGATAAAAGAACTAGATGGTGGACCGAAGAAGTGAAGCACGTAGTTAAACAGAAGAAATTGGCATGGAACAGATATCAAAAAACGAAAACATAGAAAGGTAAAGAAGAATACGACAAACTAAATAAACTAGCGAAAGAAGAGGTAAACGAGCCAAGAAGAAAACCTGAGAGGAGTTCGGAGAAGAACTAAACGAGGGCTTTAGAAACAATAACAGAAAGTTCTGGAACAAAATTAAGGCTATGAGAGGTAAAGGAAAGAACGAACTAAGTGGGATAAGAAACAAAGACAACACGCTGATAATGAAAGCAGAAGACATGACGGATAGATGGAGGGAGTTCTTTGCTGAAAAATTTTACAAAGAAGAACACAAACACCTAAGGGCCGGTTGCAGAAAGCAATGTTAAGTCTGGTGTTAGCTAACGCGACGTCAAAGTGAACAAAAACGAATCAAATCTCAAATGCTTATGGTAACTAATACATTAGTAAACAAAATTTGATGCGATTTTGTTCACTTTGACGCGATGTTAGCTAACACCAGATTTAACATTGCTTTCTGCAACCGGCCCTAAGAGAAGAAGAAAGAGAACAAGAAACACACGAAGAAGAAACGGAGATGTATAATATAAATAGACAAGAAGTAATAGAGGCAATAGGAAAAATCAAACTAGGAAAGGCATGTGGAGAGGACAATATAGAACCTGAGATGATAAAATGGCTGGGGGAAATAGGAATAGACTGGCTATGGGAAATATACAAGGAAGCAGAGAGAAATAACAAACTACCCGAAAAATGGAACAATAGCCTAATAATCCCAATCTATAAAACAGGAGACAAAACAAACTGTGAGAACTATCGAGCCATATGCCTATCATCGGTAATATACAAAACATACACAAGAATAATAGAACAGAAAATAAAGAAATATACAGAAGACAAACTAGAAGAAGAGAAAGCAGCTTTCAGAACAAACAGACAAACGAATGACAATATATATATATCCTAAGAAATATAATAGAAAAGAAAATGGAAACGGGAGAAGAACTGATATTAGCATTTATAGACCTACAAGCAGCATTCGACATAGTACAGAGAAATATAATATTTGAATGTTTAGAAAAACTACAAATTCCTAGAAAGTTAATACAATTAGTCATTTCAGCATATAAATATACAAAAGCTAAAATACAAGTAAATGGGAGTAGATCAAAGGACGTACAACTCAAAATAGGAATCAAACAGGGAGACAGTCTAAGCCCGTTGTTATTTAATAGTAATGGATAGGATCTTAAAAAATGTTAGAGAAAACAACAGAGGTTTGAAAACCACAATAGGCTATAAAAATATGCAGCCAATTCAGATTAATGCACTACTATATTCTGACGACATAGTTTTAATCGCAGACAGTAAAAGAAAAATGCAAAAGCTCTTAAATGCTTGGATAGAGGAGATAGAGAAAATGCATGTGAAAGTTAACACTGATAAAAGTAAAGTAATGGTATTCAATAAAATAACAGAGGAAGAAATATACAATTTTAACTATAAAGGAAAAACGATGGAGGAGGTAACAACAATAGACTACCTGGGAAGTACATTTACAAATGATGGGAAATATGATTTAGAAATAGCAAACAGAATAAAAAAGACAAATAAAGCATACTACGCGCTTAATAAAACCATCTTCGGAAACAAAGAAATAAGTAGGAAGATTAAACTAATGATACATAACACTATAACAAACCCTATAATGCTATACTCCAGCGAGACCTGGACTACCCAGCATAAACACAAATCCAAGCTAACAGCTATGGAAATGAGGGTACTAAGGAAAATAGTCAACAAAACTAGAATGGACCGGATAAGAAACGATGACATCAGAACCCAGCTACAACAAGAAGCAGTATGCAGAAAAATAGAGAATAAACAGATGGAATGGGGTGGTCATCTTATACGAATGAAACCAGACAGGCTACCTAAGAAAATGATGAAGGCTAAACAATACAGAAAGAAGAAGAGGGGAAGACCAAGAATAACATGGCTAAATCAAATTATCAATATTGGACAATCTAGGGGAAAAACGATAAAGGAAATGAGAGAAGAGGCCAGGGACCGGAAGAAATGGAGGAAATGGATTCAAGAAACAGGAGATCACAACCCGACACCCGTTTAGGGTACCAGGGCGAGGGAGAAGAAGAAGAAGAAGACATTTAAATAGTTACCTTCTCTAGAGACGTAAATGAGCTGTTTACCTTTCTTCGTCCATAGCAACCAATACCTTCAGTAATTTGAACAACTACAAAATGCAATAGATGGAATGTTACTTAAATTTACTTCCATACTTTGGATTGGAACATGGTTTACAGTTTACAACTTTACAATTAAAGTTTCTTACTGGTACTTCTTTAGAGGAGATATTCGTGGCAAAACAATTAGTAGCGACTTCGTGTAATTTTTTTAAATTGCTATTACTGTGCGAATCAGCAGCATATCCTTTCACAACAGTCGAGGACATCCAGCCTCCATGTCGCTTTAAGTCCAAAATATCGATATCTGAAGCATTTGCAAGTAACACACCCAACGTTTTTAAAAATTTTGCAATTTCTTGCGGAATATTTGAAACTAGCTGAAACCCGCGGCAAATGCCGCATTTAAAATCTAGGACGAATTTAATAACTTTTGTTGCACTAAAGAAAGTTTTAAAACCATGCTAGAGAATGGCAATAAGGAAAAGTTCCAAAAAAATATATTTTCAAATGGAAAGTTTCTGGAAAGGAAATTTTCTCCGCAGAATATCAAAATATATCTGAAAAAATTAGTTATTTTGAACAAAAAGTGAATGTTTCTCCTGAGCAAGTAATAACTATATTTGAGAAAACCATAGGGCAGTAAAAAGATCCCTTGTGGTTAATTATTCGCAGGTTTCGTTTAACAGCCAGTTCGTTCGGTACGGTGCTAGCAGCTTGCAAAAGAAATCGTTACCCTGCATCGCTTTTCAAAAAACTAACAGGTTTACTTTGCAAAATATTTTTCACATTTTTTCCTAAAGTTCTATTATTATGCAAGAACATATATCTTAGATGGAGTAAAGGCATTTCGGTGGGGGGTGAGAACATGAAAATAATGCAATTGAAACATTTGGGGCAGCAACTGGACTTTCTGTGACATCTGCTGGACTATGGCTCCATCAGTTTGGATACCTTGGGGCCATCCCAGATGGCCTTGTAGGCGAGGAAGAGCTCGTGGAAGTTACATGTCTATTTAAATATCGCAATTCCAACTTGATGGAATCACATGATAAAGGCTATATTTGTTCTTACGATAAGGTACTGCAACAGTTTGTGGTAAATGAAAACCATGAATATTTTCACCAAATACAGGGTGCATTGCACTTGTTACCGTAAGACGGGGCTAATTGAAACGATTTTTTTAGTTTTTCCTCTTTAATTTTGCAGTAAATTTTTTTGGTAAGAAACAATAAATGGCATTAGTAAGAAGATATATTTCAGGACACGTACATAGTGGTCATGTAACAAAAATATTTTTTTCTGATTGTTTATTTACAAATGTGTGGTGCTCCAAATTACACAGCAATGTTGCCTTTATGGAACGATCTGAATTTTATCATTAAAATATGTTCCAAACCATATTTATTCTAAATAGGCAGCAATATAATCACAATTTATATTAAAAAAACCAAGCAATTCTGTTATGCAAGCCTTTTTACAGGCATAAAAAGTTTTAGGTACCTATTGTATTTTATATAAAGTGTTTATTTACATTCGTTCTTTATTTATGAAAATGTAAAAGAAATCTTGAAAATCTACAAGATTGTTTTAAACAAAATTAAAAATATGTTTAATAATATATTTTAAACAATAGAAAAAAGTAAAACTATGCATAATATCTTAGTAATAATCTATTTAAAATAATAGGAACACAAATACAATATTCCATAAAAAAACTATAATAAAAATATGGCCTTATAATTAATAAAATAACTCTGAACAAAAAGTGTGGCGGCCTCGAGAGATAACAGGGTCTTTGAGGATCCACTTTATTTGATCTAGTTTAATAAAAGCTTCGTCTTCTACTGTAGGAAAGATGAAAGTGTTGTTGCTTCTCTGATAATTTCTTAGGCAATTTATTTTATAAGACTGTTTTTTGCACTGCACTATCTGGGCAACAAACAATTTTTTTTATTCTTTTTTCGTTCCAGAATTATAAATAAATTCTGCAATTATAAACATATTGTCCTTTAACGAACTTGGTGTTACAGACAGCCTAGCATCTTCGGCCTCTTGGTTATCCTCTTCAAGTATTTCAGGACTCTCATTTTCTGAAAGAATTTCTGTATCTGGTATAGCATTTTGTATTTCAGAAGGGTTGCCAAAGGCTTCCATTGTTATGGCTTGACCCGCGGGAACATTTATTTTTCTTCTAATTTTTGTGGTTTGTTTGGGAACCTGGCGTGCACACATAATTTCCTCAAAAGATTGTTGTAATACATTTCCTTGTAGTTCATTATCACGAATGCTCCTTATAATTTTGTTTAAGACCGCATATCTGTTTATTGGACACAGACCAGCACTTCGAAAACCTGCTATTAGGTTTTTCGAATTATTGGGCTGCATTTGATCCAGCGTTTTTTTCAGAACAGCAGGAAATTGTGTCTTTGGAAGGACTCCTCTATTTCGAAGCTTCCATTCTGTCAGCATCTCACGGCAGACAATTTTTAATGGACGGAAAAACGATACTTCTAACGGCTGGCAAACGTGGGTGCTGTTTGGGGGCAAGAAAGCAAAATTGATATCATGCTGCTTACACAAGGTTATTATTTCGTAACTTATTTTTTTTTTCCTTCAAGCCTTCTGAAATACGGAATAGCAACTTTTGCAAACCAATCTTCAAAAATGTCTCCGTCAAACCATCCTGATTCAGATCTGTTATATAAAGCACCACTGGGTCCACCTAATACCCATTCGGGGTATCAGTGGCGTAACTAAGATTTTGCTCTGGGGGGTGTTCTGGGAGGATCAATAGGGGGCGGATTCTAGGGAGTGCCTTTTTATCAGTTTTGTAGGCCAAGCTTAACCAGACTATGCCAAAATTTGTTTTATAAAGAATAACATCTTTTGAGACATAGTATTTTGCCTAAACGCGTATTTTGTTGCCTAAACTTGACATTTTCAAAAATAAATTTGTTTATATGCTAGAACCTCATATGGAATTTGTTTTAATTCAGTTCGAAATTGTGGATGATTAGGAAAATCGACTTTACTTCAAGTCAAGCAATTGGAAAGGCGTAAAAATATTGAAAATGATACTTCTTGATCACTGTGATCGACCTTACAAGACGAATTTAAAAAAAAATGAGCGCATCATAAAGCATAGTTGATTTCATTTCTACAGGACTTGTGGTAGGCCTTGATTTAACTTCTTAGCAGTATAGACCACCTAGTTACATTTAAAAATTTATTTTTTGCTTATTATTTGCTTATTAACTAAAAGAAATCAGAAATAATTATTTGCTAAATAAATAACAACTTAGCTTACTTGTAAAACAAAATTGCAAGATAATGCCTGTCCTTGCACTAACTCTAACCTATGAAAATGTTAAATGTCATTTTGCAAGTCCTGTAGAAATGAAAGCAACTATACTGTTAATAAAATCATTACAATTGCCATACAATTTATAGTAGTAATTCAAGTTTTCTTGGTTTTTTGCTAACTCGTTTATAATTTCATTTACGTTCACCTGCAGTTCTCTGTGAATGGAGAGTATTGCCAATCCATTTATCCTATATTGCGATGTTGTATTTTGGAGGAAAGTCTTAATTCTATTTAAGGTGGAGAATGATCTTTCAGCTGTTGCAGTTGACAAAGGAATCGTTGCAAAGATTTCCAGCAACTTGAATATGTTTGGAAACATGTCCTTATTGTACGTAGCTAGCGCATCCATTGCTGTCTTATATGGAAAATTTTGTACATTTTGGCATTTCCGGTATAATTTGAATTCAGCAATCACGTCCAAAGGAGGTTCGTTGAGATCGGATTTTAAAAATTATCGAGTCCGAATTCCGAATGTAATAATTGATATTCAATTATACATTACTAAAATCTAGTTTTAGATTTTTTGTTTAAGATGAATTTTAGTTATTCCTAAAGCCTCTGGGGGGTGTTCCGACACCCATATCACCCCCCATAGTTACGCCACTGCGGGGTATAGATTTCTAGCTTTATATACAACATACACAGGCAGCAATGTCCCGTCCGCAGCCCCAGCAAATATTATGGAAGTTGATGCTTTTGACGCGTCCATAATTCTTGATGGGTGCTTGCAGCCACGTCTTACTATGACACGTTTTTTTCCTGGATCATCTGTTAAATATGATTCGTCATAGTTCACCAGGTTTTGTGGAGGGACGTTTGCTAATGTTTCCTCTAATTGGTCAAAGTAGGTGTTCTTACCTAATTAATTTTATCCACCGTCGCTGCTGATCAGGTTCTTTTGGGAACGTAAAAAACGTGCACGCATGTTTTTCATTATAATGTTTGCAATCGAGGGCGAAGCACATCATCTTTTCTATTCCTTTATTAGTGGAAATTGGTTAGTGCGCTACACACTTGCCAGATTTCGGTGCAATCTAATACCATTCTTGTGTTCACGGCTGCTTCAATAACATGTTTTCAGCTTCGGTTACGACACTGCTGCTTGTGTCATTCTTTTGGACGGCATTTGCTCTCCTAAAAATATAAAATAGATATAACAATAAACCGTAACATAACCTGATTCTTACCTAATTAATTTTATCCACCGTCGCCGCTGATTAGGTTCTTTTGGGAACGTAAAAAACTTGCACGTATGTTTTTCATTATAATGTTTGCAATCGGTGGCGAAGCACATCATCTTTTCTATTAAACAACACTTAGCTCACAGTTGCATCGAAGAACACATTTATAGGTTAGGTTATGTAACGTAAGCATCGAAGACGCTTTCACACTATGCTAAAATGTACGGCTCTTTTGCTTGGGTGCTTGGCAGCATTCAACGACGAGATATGACTATCAAAGAAATTTGACTTCCGTTTGAATCTGGCTGCGTAATTTTAAAAAACACAAGAAATAGCCATAATAAATAACTGTTTTCTGTGATAATATCGCTATTAAAAGTTAAGGGAAGTTTGTTTACAAAAACCCGAAAATAGAAATAAACGAATGCAACCGTGGTACTTTTAGTTGTGTAAACACGGCTTTTAGTCTTCTGCATTATTATAAGTGATAGTGTGCTTTCTCACTACTTGATTTACAAATCTACCACATTCGTAACGGTAAAATAGACTTCAATGTTGGGCATTCAAATTTTATGTAATCCTGTAATAATCTTACACAAGACACGACGCCTCCATCATCGTTAGATGTTATAAAACTTCTTTCAATGTTTTTTTAAACCAAGAAAAAATTAACGACATTATGATGTTACACATATGTTATGCTGGTTATCATTACTACTCATTCCTAACAAGGAGTATCTTATGTCAGTCTTTACAATCATTAAAACTCAGCAGTTGTTTTGACTTGCCATCGTAATTTTAGTTGTTTTAAAAGTTACCAGAAACAAAAAAGGTTCTTGACAAAAGAGTAGCTGCAAGGCGTTATCTCATCGAAGATGAAGTAGCCAAGATGGTTACATTGCTTGAAGGAGGCTTTTCATAACAAAACGCTGCGCTGTTCATCAATCCACCATTACGACGGTTAGGATTAGATATCCGGCAGTAAGAATTGCACGAAGAAGGCAATACCCTCACCATCAACACAAAACCTCCACCTGGAAAAACAGACTTATGCGTGTTTGGATCTTGAACGATCAACCAAACATTACTCATGAGCAAATGAACCCTCTTGTTGATACTACTGTAACGAGGGTGTCTGATCAAACCGTATGCAACAGGCCCCAATGAAGCTCATATGAGATCAAGGAAAGCTGCCAAAATCTCTAAATTAACCGATGGTCATACAGCAACACGTAGAAATTTTGCCTGTTAACATGTAGATTGGAATTTGGCTAATTGGAGCAGAGTTCTCTTTTCGGATGAATAAAGATTTCGATGGACAAGTGAGGTTATGGAAACGACAGCGTGAAAGATATTTGAACGAAACTGTTCAAGAAACGTTACATTTTGGTGGTGGGTTGGTTATACGAGGGGCACTGCTAAAGTTTGCGAAAAATGTAAAACAAAACACAAATTACGTTTTGTAAATCGCTTTATTGCTTCTCAGAATATTCCCCTTTAAAATCTATACACTTTTGCATCCGATGAACCCAATCTGCAAAACACTATTTCCAAAACAAATGATTTAAATGCTTCAACGGCCTCTTCAGGCGATGAAAAACGCTCGCCACACATGTTATTTTTGATGTATCCGAATAAGAAGAAGTCATTGGGCGCTAAATCGTACGAATATGGGCAATTAGTCATTAATTGGATGTTGTTACTGGTCAAAAACTCGACAGTTCGTCGTGCTGTGTGAGCGCTTGCATTGTCATGATGAACAATGATTCGCCGGTTTACGTTGTTTCTTCTGATTTCAGCAATAACTTTCGGCAAACAAATTGAAGAATACCAATCAGCATTAACTGTCCTGCGATCCTCTAATGCAACAGTTGCAACATGACCCGTTTTTCCGAAGAAACAAGCAATCGAAACGCTTTTGAACGCACCACTTTTGTTGGTTTAGGTTCATTTTGAAACACCCATACAGTCAATTGCTGTTTAGTTTCAGGCTCATATGAATATATCCAAGATTCATCACCTGTTACGATGTTATATACCGAATTTGAACGACCAACTTCGAATTCTTTTAGCATTTCCTTGCACCACTTAACACGTGCTTGTTTTTGTTCTTCTTTCAAATTGTGAGGGATGCAACGACTACAAAGCTTCCGGACATGCAAATGATCGTGCAAAATCGTATGTATTTGTTTTGTCGCAATACCTAAGGATGTCTCTATCTCACTATATGTCACATGCCGATAAAATCATTTCACACACAGCATCGATATTTTTCGCGACGACAGAGGTGCATGGACGACCTTCGCGAAGATCGTCATCAAACGTTGGTCTTCCACGCTTGAATTCTGCAAACCATTTGTAAACTGTAGTTTTGGATGGTGCTTCATCCCCAAATAACGAACTAGGTTTTTTCAAACATTGGTGCGGTATTAAACCATATTGAAAATCATAAAAGATCATCACTCGAAAATCATGATTCGAAATTTCGGTAAAAATTCGGTGGACGGTCCGGTCTAGTGTGCATGCGCAAAAATATAACTGAACATAAAAATGTAACGTTGAACAGACTCTCTCTCGTAATTTTTTCTCAAAAAAAAATCATCAAGACCTAACAGCTAACATAAACCATTAGCCTGAACCACCGCGGAGAGCGCAACAACGTTGCTTTAAAAATTACGAGACGATAGCGGCATCCACAACATTTTGATGTACAAGCTGATCGAACTATAAACTTTACTTCGCTCGCAGCGCATGCGCAATAGACCGGACCGTGCACCGAATTTCACTCGAAATTTCCATTTTTCACACAATTATTACTTTGTTAAATTCTGTTGAAACGAAAGTGCTCGGTTTGAAATCGAACTGTCAACTGAATTATAGATTAAAAACGTCAAATTTTACGAATATGACAATTGCAGAACGCTGGCAATGCAAGGAGTACTCGATTCCGCAAACTTTAGCAGTGTACCTCGTAGTGTGAAAGGCCATAACTTTCAATGGTTGCACAGATTTGGTGGTGATACGAAATGGTACTTTGATGCCGGAACGCTATCTAAATGATATAATAATAATAATAATAATCAATGGCTTTATTTTCTTGGATACAGAAAAAAGATGAAGTTCAACTAATGTTATTATTCCACTTAACCTAACATAATGTTCAGCTAAGAACGTTCCACCCTTTATTACAAACAGGATAATGCATGCCCCCATACGCCTCATATCGTAAGAGAATATTTGACAACTGAAAATAAGGTGTCAGGTTTGCAATAAGCGAGTCCTCGGTTCGAATCCATGGGCAGGCTGAATTTTTCCGCAGTCCATTGGATCGGTATCGGGCTCGGTTACCATTCGCCGTTGAGATAGAATTAACGATGCTCTTCCCGGAATACTGGTCTATAGGAAAGAGTAATCTGACAGATGCTACATACAATTTACACATATGATATCATAAATATACCATATAGTTGGCGGCCGAACTTCTCGGGCCACAGACAGAATGCAAGCTTGCTTAATTGAAAAGTCAAATTTAACATATTACTTATTATAACTAGATTAAGTATTGTGGGAAATTTTTTGGCCGCGATAATACCTCCACAATGTTTCTCCAAAACATTTAAATCATATTTTTTCCACCAAACACCTCTTCGGCTTTACAGCTGATGGATCAAGGAGTGATAGGGAGTCTGAAATTTCAATTACGAAAACAACTTGTTTTAAAAATTGTGGAGAATTTAGACAACGCCATAGAAGTCCAAGAAAAAATTTCCCTTCTGGATGCCATAAGAATGATGAACAAAGCCTGATTGCAGGTTGAAACATCTACCATTTGTAATGCTTTTCGGCATGCAGTCTTACTACACGATACAGACGAGTTTGAAGAAGACGATCTCTGCATTGCAGATTGGTTAATGTTGCACCAGATAAGCAATTATGATAAAGATGCAATAGTCCAGTCGTTGAAGGTTTTCCGCTCCGAATTCTTTGAACCTTGACAGATTGACGTGAAATTTGGTGAGTGGTTAGGGGACAGCACAAGGAGCAAAAGTGACATAGTGCCGAGGTGCGCTTTTACCCTGAGAGTGGATGCCACCTCTTCTCGGGGTGGAAATGTGTTCACTCAAAATAACCCCGGAAATGGATAGAGGGTCAAATTCTAAGTAAAAAATGTTCTATATAGTTTTTTCGATAGATCGATATTTTTCGAGCTATTTGCGATTGAAAACTTAAATTTTTCGTGATAAAAATGTATGTTTTTGGACGGTTTTTCGCGAACAAGTCGAAAACTTCGCGTTCTATCAAATAGATTGTAATAACCAAAAATGAAGCTTAGAAAACAAGAAAGAGATTGGTTTTTTAATGAATGCTCTAGGTCCAAAATAAAAGAAGTTATGGCTCGTTGAAGAAGAATTTATTTTGCAACAACTTGGTTCGAAGTAATCAACGTTAATTACCGAAAAATCGATGCATTTTTCGGGAAAAACGTATAGAACATTTTTTTGTAGTGATTGAAAAGACCTTTAAAATTAGCACTGTTAAAATTCGATTGCATTATAACTAAGCGAGTTACGATGCAAAAACGGTGGGTCACTCGAATTTTTGAATTGATATTATTTACCATTATCCCTTTACAAATTACTTTATTTTAGTATTACTTATGTAATCCAAAAGTTTGGGCGGGTTAGAATGCGTATTTTTCGAAAAAAATATGATGAAAATGGAAAACGTATTTTTCAAATTTCTTTAAAAAATACCTTATTTTGAAAATACCTAAAACTAAAGAAAAAAAAAACGTAAAAAATAATATAGTACAAAAATGTGGATTTTTTCTTAACGGACATTTTAGGTTTTTTTTATTTCTGTAGGAAAAAAAATAACGGAGATATAAATGTTAGAAGTTTGCATTATAGTGCGCGGACCACCCCTCCCGAGCTCTTCAACCCTTTACTTTTTGAATATGCAAAGTCTGAGCATGTCGAAACACTTTTGGATTGCATGAGTAATACTAAAATAAAGTAATTTGTAAAGGGATAATGGTCAATATCAATTTTGGTGAAATGGCTGGGGTTTTAGCTCTCATTTTTTTTTTCAAAAATTCGAGTGACTCATTGTTTTTGCATCGTAACTCGCTTAGTTATAATGCAATCGACTTTTAACAGTGCTCATTTGAAAGGTCTTTTCAATGACTACAAAAATGTTCTGATTAGGAAAATTATTTTTGATAGTTAATCAGAAGCTTGTCAAAAAATGCTTCCAGGAATATACTTCTAATAACGTACCATGGGTATTTTGCATCTAACATGTCATATGCAATCTTAAATTGGGGTCATTCAGCTCATATGCCCAAAATATTTGCCCTACAAAGAAAATGTATTCGTATTATCACAGGACTGGGCTACAAGGACTGTTGTCGACATTGTTTTGGGGAGCTCCGGATAATGACTATCCCGTGTGTCTATATTCTGCGTTGCTTGATCCACTTAGGAGAAATATCACTCTGTTTCAAACTCATGGGGATGTTCATGACTACCCAACTCGCCACAATCATAACATCATTCCTGGCTTTCGCAGACTTGGGAGGACCCGCAGGGGTACTGACTACCACTGCATAAAATTCTACAATGTCCTTCCAGATAATATAAAAAAACTTAATGAGAAATTATTTTTGTCAAAAATAAAAACTTATTTAATTTCGAAATCATTTTATTCCCTTGAAGAATACCTCACCAGTGACTTTGAAGACCTTTGAGTGTTTGAGATTGAATTTATTAGTAATTCTTTTCAATAATTGTCATTAATGTAAAATTTTAATTGTAAATTATTGTTTGTTTGTGATACTTCTATTTTAAATGATTATGTTAGAGTTTTATATAGATATATGTTTAAATATTTTGTTTTAAAGTGTTAATTGTATTTTCTTATATATTTAACATTATTTATATGGTTGCTGACCTGTATAAACACTTATTTTGTGTACTGATACGAATAAATAAACTAAACTAAAAATGTTCTATAAGTTTTTCCCGAAAAATGCATCGGTTTTTCGTTAATTAACATTGATTACTTCGAACAACAAAGTTGTTGCACAAAAAATCTTCTTCAATGAGCCATAACTTCTTTTATTTTGGACCTAGAGCATTCATAAAAAAACCAATCTCTTTGCTGTTTTCTAAGCTTCATTTTTGTTTATTAAAACTTATTTGATAGAACGCGAAGTGTTCGACTTATTCGCGAAAAACCGTCCAAAAACATGCATTTTTATCACGAAAAATCTAATTTTTCAATCACGAATAGCTCGAAAAATATCGATCTATCGAAAAAACTATATAGAACATTTTTTACTTAGAATTTGTCTGTCTATCCATTTCCAAGGTTATTTTAAGTGAACAATTTCCACCCCCGCGAAGGGGTGGCATCCACTCTCAGGGTAAAAGCGCACATCGGCGCTATGTCACTTTTGCTCCTTTAGCCATCCCCTAACCACTCACCAAATTTCACGTCAATCGGTCAAGGTTCAAAGAATTCTGAGGTAATAGCATATGTTTGCCTTCAACGACTGGACTACAATTGAGGAATAGAAAAGCATGAATGATAATCTACTAACTAGCAAAATTCCCTCCGATAATGACATTTTAAATTCTGTCAAAGAAAAAACTTCAAATGAACAAACAGAAAGTGGCAATGACGAAGAGCAAAACAAAGACATTGTAACACCAAATATTTGTAAAGCTCAGAAATATTTGAAATAATTAATATCCGTGTTTTGTGAATCTCAAAGAGGAATAAGTGACAGTGCCTTTAAAAATCTGGGAAATGTAGAGCAGCAGTTGGTAAAAGATATTAAATTGCGCACGTATTAAAGTAGAAAAGCAAAACCACGGACTATTTTGGAAATTACTTTAAAAGGAAAGAGTTAAAAGTTAAAAAAAAATTGACCGGAAGTCGACCTCGGAAAAGAAATCCGATTTCCGGTTTCTATATATTTTTGGAATCTACTCTTCAAGCTGAGTCGAATGATATATATCTCGTCCTAAAATATATCTCCATTTTCTTGCTTCTCAGGTAATAATAACAAGTTAATAAACGCATATTGTATATCAGTAATTTTAGCTTTTTAATAAATTTTTAATGTAATGCATGTATGTTACTTTAGTATAAGACTGGCTACCTTATACTATGGACTTACCAGTCAGAGAAACGTCTTGAAGACGCCCTATATTCCAGACGAAATGAAATGAACGAAGAAGAAGAATGTACGTTACTTATTTTGTGTTGTATTTGGAAAAATTGTTTATAGCGAACAACGGTTCTAACGAACAAAAACTGTAGTTCAACTGTACTTCAACTGTAGTTAGAAAATATTAAAGACTATTCAACTAACCCCCTTCATGTCAACTATTAACCTTTCATAATTTGGTATTTTTGTTGTTTGCACCAATGAGCGTGAACTATATTGACAATTTTCACTAGTGAAAATAATCGACAATTTTCACTAGTGGTATAGTGAATATTTTAAACAAATGTGATATTTTTAGAAAAAGTGGTGTTCTGTTACAATAGAAATTGCGTAGTTTGTTGCTAGATTTACTGAAAACTAATTTGAAAAAGTAGTTTGGTTCATTGAATAGTCTCTCGAATACCATTCTTAGTCAAAGTTAAGTAGAATATTTTTGCGATGGTATCACTACTCATGTCCATTGCGCTTAGGATTAGTACTCGTGCTAGCGCACTCGTCCTAATCGATACTAAGCGCAATGGACATTCGTGAAACCACGGCAAAAATATTCGACATAACTTTGACTACTCATGGTATTATAAGTGATTATTTGGCCCCTTTTTCATTGTCAGCAGTTTACAAGCATTATATCGATTCCAACTGGATTATTATTATCATTATTATTTATAATGTTAGATGACAGAGCTGATAAAATATATGAAACCGAAACCTAGAGCTAGTAAAATATTTAAATTTAATCCCTACATTGTTTTGGTAACTTGAAAAATAAATGAACTAGTAAGTATTGAAATATTAATTTATCTATGACAGTGTGTAAAATTGACTTTTAGTTGGCAGTTTTAAGTTTGTAAAACGACTGTTTAATAACATGTTTTCATTAGTGCACTACGTCAGTAGCAACGTGTCTTAAAATGTTTAGCCACAGAAAATTACGAATGGTTGCTAGTAATCCTAATTTACATTTAAATATTTTTTGTATATTTACAGTGTTTTCTAGATTCTATCGTAGATAAAATATTGTACGACACACAAAATAAAGAACACTAAAATTCCGAAAGCAAAGCTGTTTTCAGCTAAAATTGAACAAATATATATTTTTAAAATTTTGATTAATCTCAATGAACGAAACAACAACGTGCGACAATGTTTTTTCAACACGATGGAATTACAAGTGCAAGAAATTTTGAATCACTGTATTCCTAATAAATGGATTGGCGGGGTGGACCAATAGCGTGGTTTATTTTACTGTGCCTGCCGGAGTGGATGACTTTATAGCCTCAATAGCAGAAATAATAATGACGATAATTTCAATTCTGTTGCCAGGAACTTTAGTCATAGGTTACATAGCTGTATTAAGAAAAATTATAACATTTTTGAGGGTTTCTTAATGAATTAGATGTTTTACTGATGTTGATCTTTACCCAGATAGTTTTATTTTTTTAATATTTTAAGTTTTCTCTTGTATTTGTATTTATTGAGATTAAACAAAACTTTAAAAAAAATTGTTTATTTTAATTTTACTTGAAAACGGCTGCGCTTTCAAAATTTTTGTATTCTTCATTTTTGTTTTATTTTTAATTGTAGAACAGATATCCGAGGGCTGGGAAGTGAATATTGACTCACCCTGTATATGATACGCTGACAAGAGAACATACCATCCATGATGATATAGATTATTTAACTAATCAACAATTTCCGTTGATATTATTTTAAGGTGCTGCCAGGTAAATTTCACTTAATTTTCAAGTACATTAACAATACATACTATAGACTATTTTGAATAACATTCACAGATCAAAGTAGTCTTTTCTGTCCCCCAGTAGAGCCAGATATAAAGATAATGTTAAAGTAATACCATTGGCAAACTCACTACGATGGCTGTAAACAATGAATTTGAGAATTCTATTTTACATTTTTTCCAGTAAATCATTATATTATTTAAGTTATATTCACTTACACATCGTACCTATACCATTGCTAGATAAATAATTGGTACAACAGTTTTTTCCTATGTAAATACGACTTTCACCTCGACACATAATCTTAAAAATGTCACCAACGTACATTACTTTTGTGCACTTTAATTCTCTTTCAAATAATAACCTAAAATTTTTAAAAATGTTACAGATATTGAAGTTAGAGCTAAAAAAAGTTTTGAAAGATGAGTAAAGTGACCTTTACAGTCAAGTCTAGTTTATGAAATGTTTCCTATTAGTGCAGTACATAATAGTAAGTATGTATACCAAAATTCAAATCGATATCTCTACATTTGCGGATATTAACAAATAAAAAATAAAAAATTGAACTTCAAGGCGTTACAACTTCTTACTGAAAGGACTTTGTACTAAGGTATATTAGGTTTAATCGATTGATAACGTAACGGATCGATGACTAATCAGCGTCCCATTCTTTTTAGGACACCCTGTATACCTTCAAAATGCCAATAAAGCTAACAAAAGAAACTAAGCAAATGTTGCTTTCGTAAGTTTAATCACAAATTTTTGAAAATAAGCGGAAATTTTAGTTCCAGGTTAGCTTGCTAACTTCATTTGTAACCAACATCAAAACCTGGTTTTTAACTGAATAATTTCTATCTACACTTACAAAAATATATGGTCATGGCGTGCTCTGCATTATGTTAAAAAAGGATTGACTATATTTATCAAATTTGACACTGACATTGGCATAAGAGCACTTCAATTTTATCCACGAGTGAATCGTTTAACGTCGAGACGAAGTCGAGACGTTAATGATTCAAGAGTGGATAGATATAACTTTATCGTCGTGTATAATACAATATTTTTTTCTATAGCAAGAACTTTAACAATTTCAAAAGAAAATAATGACAGTCAATCACATTCCAAAATGTCAGTAGCTAGATTGGGTTGCTACGATAATACGAAGCTGTCATATTTAATTTAAACAAAAGTCAGAAAATTAAATTACTTTATCTATCCTTGATGTTAAAGTGCTACTTTATCTACCCTTGCTGTTAAAGTAAAACTTGACCTTTTGTTTTGAGTTGATAAAAGCACACTTAACATGTGCTATAGAAAAAAAATAATTTATCTAAAAATTATTTTTATTTACTAGCAACATTATATTGTTCATTTTCGTCATAGATACAAAATATGAAAAGCTACTTATAGGCCAGTCGATAAGTCTTTTAAAATGGCTGTTAGCGGGAGTAATTCCGGACAAGCTGGAATAAATTTTAATCTGTTCTGTTGGGACTCAGAAAAGATATATTAATTTTGCACCCCTTGACAGGCCCGGATTTAACCGCTATGCTTAAAAAAAGGTCTAAATTTTTATATTTTTTCTAATATTAGTGAATATCTCGATTAGTATCAACTTTTGAGCAAAATGCGTAGTTGTCAAAATTAAAGAAGAGTAAATTCTCTACAAAAAATGTTCTATACATTTTTGTCATACGTTCGCTTGTTTCGAATTCATAGGCATCGAAATATATTTTTTTCGAGCATTTGCTTGTTACTTTCTTTTACGATAAAAGAAGTATTGGATTCACCCCAAAAATTCGAAATTGAGTTTTCAACAGATCTTCACGTTTTAAAGTCCCCTGAACCCAAAAAACATGTTTTTGTTCATTGCTCTGTCTGTGTGTCTATCTGTATGTGTGTCTGTTTGTGAACAGAATACCTCAAAACTAAAAGGAATATGACGTTGAAACTTCATATATAAGTTTTATGTACTATCTAGATTCGACACCAAGCTTTTGAAGAAAATCGCTTAACCGGAAGTAGGTGTTTACTCTTGTGATTTTTCAGTTTTTTTGGATTTTTTCAAAAACGGCTTTCACGATTTTTTTCAAACTTTACAATTTTATTAAATTTTTAATGTGTATTGATGTGAGCTAGGTAATTTTTCAGTCGAATACCTCTAAAATGGGTTTCTTTTGTTTTCTTTTCCATTTTTTTTATTAACTCCTATATTAAATAGAATACCCAGTATATTATTACATTCTTGAATTCAGCTTAAAATTTTAGAGAAAATTTGTCTCGTGAACTAACGCTCTATTGTGTACGGTTTCTGTACAAATTGCAATTTTTGAAAATTTTTGACAAATGCTTGTATGTATGTATGTATGTATAATACTTGCGGTGTAGAAGCTGCTGCTTTATGTGCTTGCATCTGGCGGTACAATGCTCAACTTGCCCCGGATTCGGGATACAAAGTTAAAGATTAAAAATCAAATTTTGGCTAATAGGCCAGTCGATAAGTAGTTTGAAATTGCTGTTAGCGGGAGTAATTCCGGATGATTCAATTAGGGACAACATTTTATTTCTGCATGCATCTAGTGGCTGCGATACTGTTTCCGCACTATACAGGCAGGGGAAAATGAAGTTCGTTAAACTACAGAAAGAGAAAAACTTACAGAAGGCTGTTCAAATTTTCAAAGACCCAAACGCGTCCCCAGAGGAAATAGATAAAGTGGGAGAACAACTTCTTATTCTTCTGTATGGATCAAAACACTGAGTATCATTGAACAGCTATAGATACCAGTGTTTCGTACAATCTATTAACAGAAGTTTACCAAATCTAGCATCATTACCACCAACCAAAGACGCAGCTCGCTTGCACTCGTTCCGTACTTTTGGTTGTAAGTACGGAACGAGCTATGGTATGGAAACGAAAAATCACCTTTCGAGTGGGGATGGAGAAATTCAAAGAATGGATTAATGCCCATTCCCACTGTACAAGATGCAGCTCCCCAAGAATTACTGAAACTAATTTCTTGTAAATGCGCCAAAGGTTGTAATGTATCTTGTCGCAAAGCAGGTTTTCATTGCTCAGTAATATGTGGTTTCTGTCAGGGCAAATCTTGTTTGAATACTGTGGACGTGATCGAAGTAGACGACGAAGACGATGACGAGGACTTGCATATCGATCTAGAACAATCAATAGAACATTCCCAAGATTATGAAGCAAATTCGGAACACGAAACAGATATTGTTGAAAGTCAAAGTGATATTGAACAACCACCAACATCAAAAAGACAAAAAAAAAATTGATGAGCAGTCAACTTCAAAAGAAACTTGAAGTTAGCAAAGTTGGAATAGTGGAACGTCAATAATAATAAAAAAAATCTGATGTGATACACGCACACAACTTCCTTTCATAGTGATTTTATAATTAGCCAAAATTTGATGTTTAATCTTTAACTTTGTATCCCGAATCCGGGGCAAGTTGAGCATTGTACCGCCAGATGCAAGCACATAAAGCACCAGCCTCTACACCGCAAGGTAAAACGAGGCTATCGATTATACATACATACATAGTTACATACATTCAAGCATTTGTCAAACATTTTCAAAAATTGCAATTTGTACAGAAACCATACAAAATAGAACGTTAGTTCAAGAGACAAATTTTCTCTAAAATTTTAAGTTGAATTCAAGAATGTAATAATATACTGGGTGTTCTATTTAAAATAGGAGTTCATAAAAAAAATTGGAAGAGAAAACAAAAGAAACCCATTTTAGAGGTATTCGACTGAAAAATTGCCTAGCTCACATCAATACACATTAAAAATTTAATAAAATTGTAAAGTTTGAAAAAAATCGTCAGAGCTGTTTTTGAAAAAATCCAAAAAAAACTGAAAAATCACAAGAGTAAACACCTACTTCCGGTTATGCGATTTTCTTCGAAGGCTTGCTGTCGCATCTAGATAGTACACAAAACTTATATATGAAGTTTCAACGTCATACCTCTTTTCGTTTTGAGATATTCTGTTCACAAACAGACACACAGACAGACCGACACACAGACAGAGCAATGAACAAAAACATGTTTTTTGGGTTCAGGGCACTTTAAAACGTGAAGATCTGTTGAAAATTCAATTTCGAATTTTTGGGGTGAATCCAATACTTCTTTTATCGTAAAAGAAAGTAACAAGCAAATGCTCGAAAAAAAATATATTTCGATGCCTATGAATTCGAAACAAGCGAATATATGACAAAAATGTATAGAACATTTTTTGTAGAGAATTTACTCTTCTTTAATTTTGATAACTACGTATTTTGCTCAAAAGTTGATACTAATCGAGATATTCACTAATATTAGGAAAAGTATAAAAATTTAGACCTTTTTTTAAGCATAGCGGTTAAATCCGGGCCTGTCAAGGGGTGCAAAATTAATATATATTTACTGAGTCCCAACAGAATAGATTAAAATTTATTCCAGCTTGTCCGGAATTATTCCCGCTAAAATGTACTTGTCGACTGGCCTATTATAACTCCCTAGGAAAATTTTTCAAATTATTTCTCCCTCAATCTCATGGTAACCATGCAACTACCAACGTTTTAGCAACTATACATTCAGGCAATCCTTGATGTTGCTTACATATTCTTATTTTAAATGTACTTATGACATTTTGAAATTTCATACTTTCGGTTGACTTACAGTTGTCAGGTCATAGGCCCTTGATCTGTAACCAACCTCAGGGAAGAAACATATTCATATATAATCTATTCAGGAAACTCCAGTGACGTATCCACTATCAGCTGGTTAATATAAAAATCGCTAGTAGAGTGATAGTAACTTTTGCATTTTATGTTGGCGCCATTTTCAGTTTATATTTCAAGTTTTTGTTTTTTACTTTCATTTTGACATTTGCATTATTGACGTACCCTTTGATTAATTTGGTTGCATACAGGGTGTATACAAATTGGCGCAAAAGCTTCAGGTAAGCGATTATCCTTGTACAATTTTGAGAAGAAAACCTTAATAGTAGAATGATGTACTATGCTTCCCCTGTCTTCACGAGGTCATCAAAGTCTCAATGTTTAGTTTTGAAATAAGCATCATTATTTAATATCTGTTGACTAAAAGATTACAATTTGAAATAAAAGAACGTTTTAAAAAAAAATTTTCATATAATTGTCTTTCAACCCTGAAATTGTAATCTTAACATTTCTTCATTTAGGTCTGTGTGTTAAAAAAAACAAATGACAACACTGTACAGCTAAGTGCCAAACGTTCTCGTATTGTCAACGTTTGACGTTTACAAAACATTTCTAATTCGGTTTTGTAACTTCGTGTCATCTCTAAGTTTTGCGTTTTTTGTGTTTTATTCGTTATCTTGTTTACTGGTTTGTTCTAATTTTGCGTCATCCCTGTTTCTTGTAATACTTTTTTTGTTATCTTATTTGGTTTACTAAAGAATGGATTTCACTTTGAATGAGTATGCTGATATGTACATGGTATATGGGTTTTGTGAGGGAAACTGTAACATGTCAGAAAGAGAATATCGCGAGCGTTTTCCTAACCGGAGGCATCCTACTGCAAACGTATTTCAAAGACTGAATGAGCGTGTTTGTGAAACTGGTTCATTTATCCGAAGAACTAGGAACACCGGTCGACCAAGAGCAAGGCGTACGGTTCAACTGGAAGATCAGATTTTAAATGCAATAGAAGAAGATCTCTATGTCAGTACCCGACAAGTAGCTGCAACATTAAATGTTCCTAGTCATAGGTCCGTTCATAAGGTACTACAAGAAAACCTACTACATCCATATCATGTTTCCAAAGTGCAGCCCCTCTATGAAAATTATAACATTGCTCGATCTGACTTTTGCAACACTATTTTTGTTGATGTTTTGAAACTTTCGTTTTTATTATGCCGCTAGTTGTAAGAAAACTCAACCTTGGGTTTATGACAGGGTGTTGGACTTGCTGCTTCTCGCCAAATGTTTGGGTTGCTGGATTTATGACTACCCTCAAAAACAGTCGATATATACTAGATTCTAGGTAGCTTTTAAGCAGTCTCTTGTAACCATCCATCTAATACAGACATATTCCATTATTAATAAACTTGTACAACAAATGTTAAGTTACACCCGAGTGTTTTATTTCTAAAACCTTAACAATTTTAAATAGAATTCACGACGAAGATGGCTTGTTGACATGTATTCTTTGAAGAGACGAGTGTATGTTTACTCGAGATGGCGTGTTCAATACACAATATACTCATTACTGGGCTGATGAAAACCCGCACGAGTTTCGTGAATTTGGTCACCAAAGAAGGTTTTCTGTAAATGTTTGGCTAGGCATCATAAAACAGAGAGTTGTTGGACCAATTTACCTTTCGAACCGCCTTAATGCCAATGAATATTTTAATGTTTTGGAACAAGTGATTGATGAGATAACATTGAATATACGACAGACTATGTTATTTAGGAATGATGGAGCTCCTGCCCATTTTGCTCTTAATGTAAGAGAGTGGTTGGATGAACAGTTCCTGAACAGATGGGTTGGTCGCAATGAACCCATTTTATGGCTGGCGAGATCCCCAGATTTGAATCCATTGGACATCTTTATTTGGGGTTTCATTAAAGAAAAAGTTTATGCCACACCTCCACAAAATGTTGATGAGGTTAAAAACAGAATTGCCACAGCAATATTAGAAACTAGTGAGTCACCCGAACTACGTTTCGGTTCGCAAAATTGAGAGAGATTCATCAATATAAATTTAAAAAAAAAAGGATGCATCGGCGGGATCGAACCCGGGGCCACCCGCGTGATAGGCCAGCACCCTACCCCAGGACCACCTCTCTTGTTTGAATAATGCGCGCACCCGAGCTAATAGAGCACGGCGTAAGGCGCTCCGCCCTGCTGCCTAGAGGTATTAATTAAATTAAAACTTGTTCGCACTTTTTTTGAAAATAAAAACCGGCCTACGATCTAAATCTAGAAATTAGCAAACTTTTAAGCCATCGTACAACTTAATCGGTCCAGTATCTTCGGAGGAGATAGCGAACAAACATAGACGCAAACATGCAAACACGCAAACAAAGAGAGCACCGATTTTATGTTATAGATTACACCCGGGTAATGCAAACAATACCAAAAAGATTACGGCTATGTTTGGAAACAGATGGTTTTCAGTTCGAACAATTAGTGTAAATTAGTATCTTAGGTTAGACAATAGTGATCGACTACACAAAAACACCCAAAATTGAATCACAAAATAAAATCCTAATTTAAAACTTTTGTCATGTATTATTATTTTTTTTTGTTTTAAGTTACTCATTACAAGGTCTCTTAATGTTATTACAATCTGATCACTTATGTAGATCAATGAGTAATTTTATTCTAACTTAATTGAGTCATGTATTATGATTAAAATAAATAATTTCTGAACTTAATTTTATCTCTCTAGTACTTACGCCTACCCATCTGCTATTACCAACAAGTAAAATTATGAAAATTTGGTTTTAACAAGTCCAACGCTGTATCCTAAGTTACCATGCTTTAATTATGAATACAATGCGTGGGATGGATTCAATGTTGCCAAATTTACATTTCTTTCTAATGGTTCGTGAGCGCACTGGAATCCTGGTACAACATTTTTGCATTAAGGTTTTCTTCTCAGAATTGTACAAGGAATATCGCTACCTGGAGCTTTTGCGCCAATTTGTATACACCCTGTATAATACAAGATTACTTACTAAAGCTGTTAATAAATTATGTTTTTACTTTGTTTCACTAAAACTACGATTCATATTTAACTTAGCAAAATTAGTGATGCAACCAAAAAAACCGTTCGTTTTAAAAAAAACCAAGCGGTGTGGTTTTTTTTAAATACGTTTTTTCAGAATTAAAGTGTAGTGAATAACAAGTAATATTCTTTGGACGAACAAAAAACAGATATTTTAAATAAAAATAATACATTTCATAGCCAAAGTGGATATACAAATTATAATAACGCAGAAATTACTCGCTAACAGACATGGCTGACTCCGTAACTGACTCGGAGTCAGTATCCATGATGTTTATGTTGCCCATGTCTGTCTGATGACTCTGATGAATCGCTAACGTAACTTGATTCGTCGATCATAGAGTAATACCTAATACGAGTAGGCAGTAGGTATAATATGTTACTTTTGTTTATTAAACATTTGTTGCTGTAGTCTTCTTGAACTTTAAAGAGCATGTAAAATCAAAATAAGTTTAAATTTTGTCGTTTGCTTACATGCCGCCAACCATACCTACCAAATCGTGCTGTCAATTACAAAAATGAATAAAAAACAAAAAAACGGTTTTTGTTTTTTAAGGTTTTTTATTTGACCTTAAAAAACGCGTTTTTTACATCACTAAGCAAAATAACAAATAATTTGTCATAACCTTATTTGCAAGTTTGACGCTACCAACTATTAAATACAATCAGCTCTAAATTTTGCATTTGACACTTAAATGATACAGGAGTTTCCTAAATAGATTATATTCTACATTTATATTAAGGATTAAATAAAATATTTACTTTTATGGGGTTTTATGAAGTGCCTTAACTACTAAATATCGTCATTTATTAAAAAAAAATTACCAACAAACGAAATAATACTAATTATTTATATTTAAATGAGCTCAAAATAACAATTACAAAATCATGGATTTGTGTGCAACTGGCAACACTGGTTTTGTTGTGAACCATAACGTTAAAATCAGTTCAATGTGACTTTTATTAAAAAGACAAATTTATAACACAAAAAGTCTTATTTATACCAACAAAACGATTTCCTACTCTGGTCTAAAACATCGTGAACTACACTCACCGGCACGAAAAACGGAGCACTTGCATTTTTTTTGTGATGTTTTATTATACATGTTATAATGTTAAATGTATAATAAATGTATAATAATAAATGTAATAATAAAACATCACAAAGGGATACAATTTTAAATCTAATCAAAAAATGCAAGTGCTCCGTTTTTCGTGCCGGTGAGTTTATTATAAGTATTTTATTTATCTTATACCATGATATGCTCGTCTTTGGTGATACAGAAGAGAAAAACTTTGATACATACTGAGGCACTCACTTATGGCTGCTATAGCATGTAGCAAATAAAGCAGTTACAAAAATGGAAAAACATTAGTATTTGCCAAACACTGTAATAAACTAGTCACTACATTAATCGTGATCACATCAAAGGAATAAAATAATGACCATCCTAATTTGTCAGGCCAAATTTCTAGTTACACTGTAAGTCCTGACAGGTAAACACATGTCTAAATATGCTGTATTGCAACTTCCATTATGCGAGACATAAATCCAATTAGGTACAACTAAAAGTGATCCAACATTTTTTAGTTACTTTTCTCAGAATACCCCTTTAGACTTTGGTAATATCAAACAAATCAACGATATAAACCTCTTATTCTCATATTTTAACTTCATAAGACTATTTTCATTTCTTTCAGCCTCGATCAAATAAAGAAATGATAGATGCTAGGATGACCAAACTTTTTCAATGGCCTACAAGTGCTGCGGGAGCAAGCAATTATGTAAAGAAATAGTGTTGGTTTATTTAATGATTATTGGTATTTCTAGGGTTAGGCTATCTACTCTATACCAAAACATCTCTATGCTTTGAGTAAAATTAAATTTTGAGCAAAAATAAATACACTTTGTTGTTGATACAATGATAAATAAAATTCCTTTTGTAAAGTATATGATTACTTAAATCTTAACAACTTTCATTTACTTATCACATATTTACTTTTTGGGTATGTTATTCGTGACTACTTATTTTATTTGTAGCCATGAACATATTTTTACCTACATCACGTTGCAACCAAATTAACTAGATTAACTTATAAATACAATACTCACCAAGTTGTAATAAGATTCATATATGGCACTATGTTTTCCAGCAACCTGCAAAAACAAATACCGTTCATGTAATATTTGTATGAATCTTAAATTTTACGTATTCGTTGTGTAAAACCTTAAATGTTATCAGACAAGTCTGCAAAGTAAGAGATAAATTTATCGAAATCGCAAGTGGCTTTGACTTTCAAATTAGGGCCTAAAAAACACAGTGGGCGAAGGAAACTGATAATTCATATCAAGCTACCACCTAATGAGCTGCTGCTACTCTGCTTAAATATACATAACAAGACGGCATTTCTGATAATCTAGTTTGAAGAAATTAGTTCAAAATGTGACATTTCTGAAATGTCAAGATCTGTCACATTTGGCATAACGCTTGACATTCAACAGTTACGCTCGCTGGGGCACCTATGCAAAATATTAGACGTTTAAATCGCTTTCTTGAACTCCCAAAAGCCATCAATCTAATGAACATAATGCATTATTGATGGAATTGTGCTTTAAAACGCCGCCCACCGAACTGTCATATCCAGAATTGCAATGAAAACACACAACACATAATATGTACGAGACATTTTCGGTTCTGCGCCAACTTATTGAACAATTATTTCGTTGCACGCACATTGAAATCACGAAAGAAGAATTTAAGCACGTATTTACTTAATTATGTCAAAATATTTGCACCCATACCTGCGTTGGAGACGGCAGAGCAGCCATCTTTTCGAATACTGGAAAAAATCGTTCATTGGTCAAAGTCTATCGTGTCGGCCAATGACAGGACCAATCAATACAAAGTATTCGAATAGGATTAAAGTTGGTAACTGCGCAGAGCCAAAAACTAACCCGCGAAAAATTCAAACACAAAACTCGCCAAATGAAAGCATATGCCATTCATTCCAGTGATTTAATACCAAAGTAGACAAATTACAGTTAAGAAAGGAGCTTATTCAGAGTTAATTCGCTCAATTGATTTAAAAAGCCTTTATAGAATATATTTCTAACGCAAAATAAAAAAATAACTTAATTAAAATTGCTCTAATCGCTACTACTGCAAGTAATATAATAAATGTCCATGTGTGCTGTTCTTTTTCAGTAATATACAAGTCAGATATGCTATTCAAAGCAAGCGATAACGCTGGAATGCTCATGATTATTTGGAGAATACTAAAGCAGTTGTATTTATATTTTAGACTCGAACTAGCACAGACATGTAGGTAATCAATTTACAAAATGAAGTACCTACTATAATATTGTGTGTAAAAAATTATTGCATTTTAAGCTATTTGAATACCTCCAAATAACATTTTGGCATGATCCAGTTTTTTCATATATGTTCAAGGAAGTAAGCTACGTTGACTGTTCAAGCAGAGGCTAGCAAGTTTTAAAACATTCCCTAGGGTTGTAAGTAAAAAATTGCCAATAATTTTCAACACGATCAAGGCAACTGTATTACAATAAACATTATGCAGTTCATTTGGTCTCTATCAGTGGTGAATTCAGACTGTTTACACTGGAGGGGGAGATCAAATCCTGAGCTTTTTTACTTTGAATTCACCCCAAAAATTCAAAATTAAGTTTTCAACAGATCTTCACGTTTTAGAGTGCTCTGAACCCAAAAAACATGTTTTTGTTCATTGGTCTGTCTGTCAGTCTGTGTCTGTGTGTGTGTGTGAACAGAATATCTCAACAAACGAAAAGAGATATGTCGTTGAAACTTCATATAAGTTTTGTGTACTATCTAGATGCGACAGCAAGCTTTTGAAGAAAATCGCATAACCGGAGGTATGGTGTTAACTCCTGTGATTTTTCAGTTTTTCTATTTTTTCAAAAACTACTAACGATTTTTTTGAGACGTTACATTTTTATTACATTTGAAATGTGTATTGATGGGAGATATGTGATTTGCCAGTTGATTACTTCTAAAAATTTTTTTTTTTGGTAACTTCAACTATATTTTCTACGGATTTTGTAGAATTTGTAATTATTGACAAATGCTTAAAAATTAAAAAACAAATTTTTGACTAATTATACCTACTGGTCAACACAGTTTGGTTTTCTTATACATTAATGCGTGTAGTTTATGTCTTTTGTTATGCTGATTCTGAATCTGATTTAAAATTTGCTCCATCACGTCAGAATTTTAAGAAATGTTCTTAAATAGTTTTTTCAAAGAACGCATTAAATTTTACACAATTTCAAAGTTACTTTTATATAATAAAGATAGTACAAAAAATATTGTTCTGCCGACAGGCACGGATGGGACCAACGGGAGCTCGGGACATTTCCCGAAAGGCCGCTCCAATTGGTCCAATTTGGGCCGCGGCCTTTACAAAATGTGACCGAAACTTTTTGTTTCATTATACTAGGTGAGTTTTTTTAAAGTGTTACAAGGCGATATCTTGAACACGGTTTAAAAAATTTTGATGAAATGCTGGTGGGGAGATAGGGAGATGAGGGGAACATATTTAAACATATTTTTGATATTTACTCCCTCCCTCTGTTTCGAGGGGTGGAGGTAACTTTGAAATTGTAAATAGGATGATGTACTTTTGTTTATAAAATTCGAATCTACGTAAAAAATTATGTATGGGTACAACATTTTGTTTGATTTGGTTATGGTTACGGATTTATGAGGTTATAAAATAAAAAATATTTACCATTTAATTTCAACTTATTTATAGTCTGTCATGCTTGATGATTTATTCGAAATGTCCCTCTTCAACTTCCAATCACTTTCTCACTCTTTTTCTAAATGAATTTTGTACCCGCTGTAACATCTCAGGCGCCACTAATAAGCAGGCAAAGCGGATTCGCTCAAGAGCAAATAAAAAAAGATATACGTAGTTTTTTACGTAGATTCGAATTTTATAAACAAAAGTACATCATCCAATTTAAAATTCCAAAGTTACCTCCCACCACTCAAAACAGGGGGGGGGGGGAGTTAAATGTCAAAAATGTGTTTAAATATGTCCTCCCATCTCCCTAACACCTCACCAAAATTTCATCAAAATGTTTTAAACAGTTTTCAAGATATCGCCTTGTAACACTTTAAAAAAATCACCTAGTATAATTTCCATTTACTTTATACATTTAGGTATATTATGCGACCATTTTTAAAAATCTGGATTTATCGGAAAACTAAATATACTTAGTTGTACTTCTATTGCCGGTCAACAACCTTTTCGATTGACTAAATCATAGAGGTGAGAGGTGTACCTTGGCCAAGCTATTCAAACCGGTTTGCAAAATCGCAAAATAAATTATTTTCTGAAATATTTGTTATACGAAAATATGTTGATGGCACTGTAAGTCTATGTCAAATTCGAAGTAAGCAGGTTAGGTTTTCGTCAGTTTTGACACAGACTGGCGCAAAACCTAACCTGATAACCTCGAATTTGACATACTTACAGTGCCACCAACATTTTATTCATACAACAAATATTTCAAAGGGAACTTGATGGAAAAACATTTATAATCACCCGGTAAAATAATGTTATATACAGGGTGTCTCAAAAAGAATGGGACACCGATTAGCCATAGATTCCTTACGTTATAATAAATCGATTAAACCTAATATACCATAGTACAAAGTCCCTTCCGTAAGAAGTTATAGGGCCTTGAAGTTCAATTTTTAATTTTCTAATTTTTTGTTAATTTCCACAAATGTAGAGATATCGATATTAATTTTGATATACATCCTTACTATTATGTACTGCACTACTAAAAAAAATTAATTAGACTTAACTGTAAGAGGCACTTTACCTATCCTTGAAAACTTTTTTTACTCTAACTTCGTTATCGGTAACATTTTTTTAAATTTTAGGTTATTATCTGAAATAGAATTAAAAACCACAAAAAGAATGTACTCTTAGTTTTTAAGTCTAAAAGCAACCGTTTACCTTAAAATGCCTATAAATGGTTTTTGGTTGTTGTTAATACGTGGAATTATCAAGTAGCCATTATCACAAAAACAATGGTCATCTAGTAAACAACAATGATAAATCAATTAATGACATTTTTGTTATAAAACAAGTTATATAACAGCAATATAACAAAAATTACATAACATTAATTCCATATTTGTTATGTTACAGTTATGTATCACAAGTACAACAAATGTTAGTTAACATTGTTACTTTTGTGTTGCATAACATCAATATAACGTGTTTGCTGGGGACTAACGAGAGCAAGAACCATGTTACTGTTGATAGTGTTGATACTATACTAGGTAAATTTTAAATAAACAACTATAAAGTTTCATAAACTCAACTTCATTATGAAAGCCATGAAAGAGAAAAATTATGTTCCATGTTTGTTTAAGATATTTAATAGTATTATGTAATTCAGTATTTCGTTTTAATAAATATTAATATTGTTCGGATTTAAAATACTTTTAGCATACAACGTATATCATATTTTTTACTCGTTTTCTACTACTACCCATTTTATCTATGTCCAATTACATACAAATAAAAATAAGTTTTCAAACGGTTGGTGTATAACTGTAATTATTTCAAAACTATATTTTTCCGGCTGATATAAAAATATATTTTACCCTTATACACTTTGGGCCGGTCTGGGGTTATTTCCCGGGCCGGTGAACCCCAGCCCATCCGTCCCTGTCTGCCGAACATTGTGTGAACATGTTTGAACATGTCCTTGCATGTTTCCTACGTCAGAGCACTTAAACCACGCCCATTTTTGCTCTGGAACCAATGAAATTAAGAATTGGTCGATTTCTGGCTATGTGGGTATATAAAGAGGTACACCGGCTCTTTCGATTCAATGTAAATCAGTTTGTGATAGCTGAACGTCTTTTTATTTCATAATGTCCCGTACATGTATAAATAATCCAAACAGCTTCTGTTATGTATATGGAGAATTCACTACTCACCGGCATAAGCGGAATATTACACCTTTAATAGAAAACTTATATTTTTACTATTTTAGCTTAACCATTAAACATCAATACAAGCCATGGGCTCCCAGCGTTTGCGCGCATGTTGTGCTGTTACTCTGAGGGGCTGGTCAAACAGTAAGAACATCGCTATGCCATTTGCAAGACCTATGATTTGGCGTGAACAAACGGACCGTTCGACTGATTGCTACTTTTGCTGCATGAAAACTTTCGGGTTTTCCAACAAAAACAAGAAAACTATTAGTTATACTAGTTACTCGTCCAGTACCTCATTCAGAAGCCTTGCCGGTACCAAGACCCATAGGTGTTTCAAAATATGCTGTTACCGAACCAGAAGAACTCGGTGGCGAGTTAGTATTATTATCGACCAGCAATGATGAATATTTGCCATCTCAAGAGGACGGACCACACATAATAAATCAGTTAGAATAAAATGATCTTATTCAAGATCTGAATTTGTCTAAAACTAAAGCAGAAATACTATTATGTAGACTCCAAGAATGGAAACTGTTAGCTCCAGGCACACATATTTCTGTGTATCGTAATCGTCAGAAAAAACTATCACAGTATTTTTCAACCGACGAGGGTCTTTGATAGTGCAATCATGTGGACGATTTGATGCTGGCATTAGGTCACCAACAGCATCCAAAAGGCTGGCGTCTTTTTATCGATGCTTCGAAATTGAGTTTGAAAGCTGTCCTTCTTCACATAGGAAATGTTTATCCATCCATCCCCGTTGGCCATGCCATCCACATGAACGAAACATGTAAAAATATGACTCGTCTTCTCGACAGATTTAATTACAAAATGTACAAATGGTGTATCAGCGCAGACCTCAAATTTGTAGCAATTCCACTCAGTTTACAGCTACGGTATGCAAAGTATACAAATTAAACTTCTACAAGATACAATATTTGAAAAAAATTTCTAGGAAACACAAAATCTGATAATTATAGGTATAACACTTGTTAATGAACTTCTTAGAAGTTACCATAAACTGGATTTCTTTCCCCCGAATCTCGGCGCCATCAGTGATGAACACGGTGAAAGGTTTCATCAAGACATTTCTGTTACTAAAAAATGTTATTAAGGCAAGTGGAACAATGAAATGCTTGCTGATTATTGTTGGATATTGATATCAGAAAGTGCCGAAGAACAGTATAAAAGAACCGCAAAAAGAAAAACATTTTAAAGAAGACGATAGCATACAGGTCCATGTAATGTACATAGGTACCTAATTAATATTATTTCATTTACTTTCCAATAATTTTATTTTCCAAAACCTGACGTGCCAGAATAAATTTGTTTTTATTACTTACTTACTTACTTAATCCTGTAGCTCCAAAGGAAGCATAGGGCGTCCTGGGACATTTCTGTGGCAAGGGTAATAGTACCTACAAGGTCGCTAGTCTCGCACTATCTTCTCACCTTCACGTATTTTTTGTTTTTTGGTTAAGTTGAGTTGAATTGTCTATTTGGTCTATGGTATTATAGTTTCACACATACTTTCTATAATTCCTTTTCACCCTCTTATTATGCGCTACGGTTTTTAGTTCACTCCCGCACTCTGTCGTTATATTTCTTTTTCATGTTATTTTTGGTCTCCCTTGTTTCCGTTTCCCCTTAATATTAAAGTCCAGTGCTTGTTTTGTAATATCCATGTTCGGCTTCCTTAATGTGTGGCGTATCCAACCCCATTTTCTTCGTGCAATATATTTCTCGATGGGTTCCTGGTTTGTGCGCTGCCACAATTCTTTGTTTGAGATTCTGTTTGGCAAGTATACACCTATAATTCTTCTGAGGCACTTGTTTATTAATACTTGTATTTGTTTAAGTTCTTTTTTATTAAATGACCGGGTCTCACTTGCATATAACAGGGCACTTTTAACATTTGTATCGAAGATGCGCATCTTTGTTCTCAAAGAAATCTCTTTGGAGTTCCAGACTTTCTTCAACCTGCCGAACGCATTTTGCGCTTTACATATTCTTCTTTCTATATCTTTCTGGCATCCTCCACTATCATCAATTACACTACCTAGGTAAACGAATTCGTGTACATTCTCGATAGGTTTTCCATCCAGCCTAATCTCTTCTATATTCTTCGTGTTAATTCTCATCATTTTAATTTTTCCAGTGTTTATTTTAATTCCGATTTTAGCCACTTTATCTTTAAATTTGTTAATTTTTTGTTGCATGTGATTAAGTTTTTCGGTTATGAGGCACATGTCATCGGCAAATTCTAAATCTTCTAATACCTTTCCGAACCTCCATGCTAGTCCTTTCCTATTATCAGTTACTTTCTTGATAACCCAATCAGCAGCAAGCAGGAATAAAATCGGCGCGAGAATGCAACCTTGTCGCACTGCACATTCAATATTATTTGGTTTTCACACCCCCCACTGTGTTCGATTGTTGCGCTGAAGTCTTGGTATAATAGTTTTATTATTCGGATAATCTTTTTTGAGATTCCATAGTCTTTGAGTATTTTCCACAACATTGATCTATTTACTTTATCGAAGACTCTCTCAAAATCCACAAAACCAAAGTACATTTCTTTCTGCCATTCCATGCTTTCTTCTATTATTATTCTTAGGGTACAAATTTGGTCTGTGCAGGAACGCCGTTTTCTAAATCCTGCTTGGTTAGGCCTCACGATATCATCCACCGTATTTTTTATCCTTTCCAGTACTATTCTTGTTAAAATTTTGCTAGTATCACTCAATAGTGTTATTGCTCTTCAGTTTCTGCATTGGGTTTTATCTCCTGATTTTGGTATCTTGATAATGCGCCCTTTCGTCCAATCTGCTGGTAACACTTCTTGCACCCAAATCTTTCCAAATAAGTGGTAGATAATCTCCGCATTTTCTCTAATTTCAGCTTTTATTAGGTCTCCTGGGGTATTGTCAATGCCAGCAGCTTTTCCATTTTTTATTTTGTTAATGGCCCCTATTATCTCCTCTCTTGTCGGTCTCTCTGTATTTATTTCCAGTTCTTCATATTCTTCCACCTCATCTGCTTCCTCCTCCTGCATTAGGTAGTCTTTGTATATTTCTTCAAAATATTTCCTTCACCTATCCAATATCTTCTTTTCCGTCTTTAGTTTATTTCCGTTTTTATCTCTTATTTGTGTTGTTCGACCTTCTTTCTGTCCTGTTAATTTATACAGTGTATTCAGATCATTTCGTTTTACTGCTTCTTCTGCTTCATTTACTATTTCTTCATACTGTATTCTTCTGTCTCTCCGCGCACTTCTTTTTACTTGTTTATTTTTTTCTTTATAAATTATCTCTAATAACTCCTTATTATTCTGTGTTTGCTCTCTTAGCAATTTTAGTTTGATCTTCCTTCTTTCCTCTATTTTATCCCACGTTTCTTTCGACATCCAATCTTTTGCTGTCCCTTTCAGAATTTCTTTATATTTACTCCATAGTTGCTCAATATTCAGCCCATTCATATCAAGTTCGCCATATTTTGTCTTCAATTGTCGCTGAAACTCGTTCTGCATATTTATTTTATTTTTTAGCCATTGTGTATTGTACTTGGTTCTTATTTGCTTTCTTATATTTTGAGCTTTCAGCCTTGTTTTAACCTTCGCTGGTACCAACATGTAATCTGATCTTGAGTCGGCACCCCTCATCGCTCTAACGTCCAGAAGGCAGTTTTTATACCTCCTGTCTATAGTAACATGATCTATTTGGTTTTTCGTTATTCCATTGGGCGCTGTCCAAGTTACCTTATGGGCTAATTTGTATGGGAATATACTTAGATGACACTTCTGTACTCCAACTGATTTTTTTTAATTGCTAAACCGTTTTTAAAATATTTTTAAACTATTTTTAACTGAGCACACACTCGCTAGCACAACCGTTCTTCACGACCGCCGAAACTCAACTTTTTGTTTTTATTACTATTATTGAACTATAAAAGAAATGAAAATTGTACATAATTTCTAAAAAAATTTACATTTGATGTCCAGTGTTATATGATCACTGTAGAAGGAAGTTGTGTGCGTGTATCGCAGCACATTTTTACAAGTGCGTAAAGCTAGTTCTTAGTCACGAGTGGGGTAGAGTTAAAACATCAGTGAGCAAGCGTTTTAAACCCCGCGAGTGACTAAAGATGTTTTACGCATGTGTATCGTAAATTATTTTATCTACAATAGAATCTAGAAAAACAGGTAAATATACAAAAATATTTTACATGTAAATTAGGATTACTAGCAACTGGTTGTAATTTTGCGTAGTTAAAAATTTTACAATATGTTGCTACTGACAACGTGAACTAATAAAAACATGTTATTATACAGTCATTTTACAAACCTAAGACTGCCAACTAAAAGTCAATTTTACACACTGTCGTATATAAAAAGAATTAATATATGACGTGGTAATGTTCCCTGGAGGAAATTCTATCTTTATCACGCCCTGGATTAAGCACTGGTCTCTATAACGATACATTATAGACACTAAGACTAAGAAAGTTCATAAAAGAAAGAACTCACAAAAACAATGTATAAAAAACGTAAAAAGTTTAATAAAGATTAATGTAGCAATTATCCAAAAAATATAATATTTAAGAGTAGGTATGGAGCAGAACGAGGTTAAAATACTTCCATTTCTTTTTCTCAACTTTAATACACTTTTCACATTGAATTAGTTTATTTAATCTTTAAAAAAAAAATTTTTGTTTTTTACCTCAAAATGTGCCAAAATGTCCGCCTTCACTTCTCCATCTTCTTGAAATTTAAACCCTCCAAGGTCTTTCTTATTATTTGGGAGCAAATAGTAATCGCACGAGACTGGGTCTAGACTCTATACAGAGGATGGCCTAATGTCTTGAACCCATATTTGTAAAAGGCAGTATTGCAACCTTGATCGTGTCACGGCAGGCATGCTATCATGCAAAAAGAACACACCTTTGCTCCACTTTCACCTCTTCTCCTTTACAGTTTCCTTTATTTTTTCTAGCAGCCTGGCATAGTATTCTCCAGTTATTGTGACACCCTTATCCTTGTAATCAATCAGTAGGATACCCTCGGTATCCCAAAAAATGGTGGCCATGATCTTTCCGACCAACTGTGACACCTTGCATTTCTTAAAAGGTGCTGCGTGTTTTTATGATACCGCATGGACTCCTCGTTTAACACAGGTTAATAATGATGAACCCAAGTTTAATCTCCAATGACAATTTGAACCAAAATGTCATCATTGTCACCCGCGCAGAGATTAAAAAATTCTTGCACACACTCGAGACGCTGCTGTTTTTGAGGTGATGTGAGCATTCTCGGCACCCATCTTGCACTGACCTTTAACATGCGGAGATGTCGGTGTAAAATATTCAACTATCTCAACAAGCTGATTTTTTTCCAAACGGGCATCCTCCAAATATTCTATTTTTACATTTTCCGCAGTGGTTGTCTCAACGGACCTTCCTGGGCAGTAGTTGTCTTTAATTGTATCTCTGCCTTGCTTGAAGAGATTGTAAGCCACAGATTTTTCAGGGAAAGAGTCCTCGTAAACGGCTGACATATCTTCCAAAATAATTTGAGGTATTTTTCCTTGTTTTGTTCGAAACTTAATAAAGACTAGAAGCCCAATTTTATCTGTGATGGATTTTTCATTCGCAATTGACTTGCTTATTAGGCAATAACTCGTAGAACCAATGAAACGATACAGTTGAAACTTGCTGTTCAATGAATTACACAATAGGTAACACTAGTAGCGCAAGCAAACCACTGCCTCACTCTAACCCTTCCATTCCACAAAGATTTTTACCTCTCCTCGTATACTGTGAGCCGTAAGTGCTTTGTACTTTTCTCGAATAATAATTATTGAAAAAATTAAGACCTTGACTGAATCTCGGTCTTCCTTCTTAGGTACCACCCTTAATACTTAAATAACTATAAAGACACATATACACATTATGAAACATTAACAACCTTTCACTATTGCAACCATATAAGATTCTAATTTCTTTTTATAAGTAATATTGCTTTAATTTTTCATATAATTCTATTAATTATGAAATTTGAACTCGTAGCCAACAGGTAAAGAATTTGAGCTTATAATTTGCAGGTATAGTGATGTTGAACCTCATGTTCAGACATTGAATTCGTCTTATGCTCTCTGGACAAGATACAATTTCCTTTGATGCTAGTCTGCTCGTCACCCCAGTAGAAGAGCATTCTTTCCTTAAATTCAATGGGCTAGGCTAGCTACCTGTTCAGACCATGGCTGAAGAAGACTCATAGAACCACACATTGTGTAGTTAGTACCTAAAATAAAAACATAGTTTTCTTCCAAAATAGTGACTATTTCAATACCCCAAGAAAAGTAAACTTGCACGTCAGAAAAAGGATTGTAATTACAACTTATTTGCTTTTTATTTGTTAATATAGTGGTTCATACAACTTTATCTTAATCAATTAGGAAAATAACAAGAAATTAGGTAATTAGCTATTTAGAAACGTTTCGATCGCATCCTTTATTTCTTTACCTGCTGTGAATGCATCTTCAAGAACAATATTACATAAATGCCTTTCTTTCAAGAATATCTCACTATTACCATACTCTTCTTTAATAGCATCTACTGTAATATGTCCTGCTTCTATCATGCGCAGCCAATTACGCTTTTTATTTATATCTTCAATCAGTTTGTAACATTGAGTTTGCTCTTCTCCACTATAAATGTTTTTATTTACTAATTTCCAAACAGTTTCATTTTTATCTTGATAGAACTGTTGCAAATCATCCAAATTTAACACAACATATTCTGCACAAAGATCCAATAATTTCTTACATGAATAAGTTATTATATCTAAAAAAATAATAGGACAAATTCGAATTAATTCAATCAAAAAAACTAAATTTTATCATTTACATAATACTTTACTAAAGAGTTCTAAATTAATTTAAAACGCTCACCAACAACATCAAGTGCTTGTGCCTTTGTCTGAGGTAGGGCGTCTAATATGTCAGTGGTTTTTGTAACATTTTTCTTACAATTAGTTGAATCTGTGTCCTCTACTATATAACAATTACTAGAACACTCACATTCCTCTTTCATTGGTGGTTCTATGAGTTGTTGTTTTTCATTATTTGCCGTTTTTACAGCAATGGTGGTTAATGGTGGCATGGCATTATTAAGATATTCAGTTAAAACTGATTGCATACTAAAAATAAATTATAAATAATTTATAGCAACATACATTTCTTACTATTACTTCTCGACCAAAGAAAAACGTGATTTTTTCATTAGTTCCGAAAATGTTGAGTTGCTAACACCTTCTTGCTTGGGCAGTGGCACTGTTGTTAAAAAGTATATGAGAATGTTAGATGGTAAATCATTCATTAGATCATGTAACCCCTTGAGAACCTTTAGCAGAGACAAATTAATCACTATAAGATAGTTTTTAATATTGCTTTACCTTGTCATATTCAGCATCAGTTTGGTCTTTCTTTAGATATTCCATAATAATATGTTGTGCATCTGTGATCACGTTTGGACGACTTTGATAATGAAGGTTTATGACTGTTTGTAGTAATTTATCGTTAAGTTCCATGAATTACTACACAGCTTAGCACATAGTAAGAATTTAATATGTATTATGTCTAACTTAGAAGTTTTGTTGAAACATAAGAATTACTTAGCTCATTTACTTTTTTTTACTTAGCTTGCTAGTTGTTACAAGATTACTTACTAATTTTCTTTTATAGTTAAATGTTACCACAGGTGTAATTACCATGGTTACAATTTTCCGGGTCCATTTTTTCACTGTCGTACATTGCAGTTTCACCAACCATTCTTTTTACTTCCTTTTACAATAAAGGAAGTATTGGATTCACCCCAAAAATTCGAAATTGAGTTTTCAACAGATCTTCACGTTTTAGAGTCCCCTGATCCCAAAAAACATATTTTTTTTCATTGGTCTGTGTGTCTGTCTGTGTGTCTGTCTGTGAACAGAATATCTCAAAAACGGAAAGAGGTATGGCGTTGAAACTTCATATATAAGTTTTGTGTACTATGTATATGAGACAGTAAGCTTTTGAAAAAAATCGCATAACCGCAAGTAGGTGTTTACTCTTGTGATTTTTCAGTTTTTTTCGATTTTTTCAAAAACGGCTCTAACGATTTTTTTTAAACTTTACATTTTTATTACATTTTGGATGTGTATTGATGTGAGATAGGTGATTTTCCAGTTGAATACTTCTAAAATGGGTGTCTTTTGTTTTTTTGTCTATTTTTTTTATTAACTCTTATTTTAAATAGAACACCCGGTATATTATTACATTTTTGAATTCAGCTTAAAATTCTAGAGAAAATTTGTCTCTTTACCTAACGCTCTATTTTGTACCGTTTTTGCAGAATTTGTAATTTTTGAAAATTTTTGACATATGCTTAAAACATTTTAAATCAAATTTTTGGCTAATTATAAGATCACTGTAAAAGGAAGTTGTGTGCGTGTATCACACCAATTTTTTTTAAACCTTCTTCGGTGAATATCAAGTTTATGCTTAATTTCAATATCATCTAATTTAAGGTCATTTAATTGTGATTCCATTTCTACCGCAAAGTTTTGGACAAAATCATAAATTGATTCATATTTATTGCTTAAACTTTTACATTCCTCATTAAAACATTCTAAACCACAAATTTGCAAATATTCTGACAACGGTGTGCTAATGGTAAAAATATTGAGATAAATGAAAGCAGTAATAGGCCAGCCACCGTAGACACAAAAATTGTGTTAGATCGCAAAAAATTGCACAGTTTTGATTTTTTTGGATCTTGTTAGGATAGATACTAATAGTGTAAAACCAAGTTTGCAGCTTCGAAAGACCTGTGCTAACTGCGTAGTGCTGGAAAAACCTTTTTTTTTTCGGATTTTTTTCAGTTTTTGGTTTATTACTTCTAAAAGGTGCACCCTACGGAAAAAGTCGTCCTGTACACTTTTAAAGTAAACAAAATTTTCTACAATTTGAGTGTAAAAGCAGCTTTGTAGGTCCAATATCGTCCCGAGATAGAGCGCTTCTTCCGAGCAGAATATCGGTTAAAATACTTATTCTACGACGAAAGTTATAGGGAACGAAGTTGTAGAGTAGTTACTTAGCTTTAATTTAAGTATAAGCGGAACCCTATAGGACCAATGGTTCCCTTGTTTTCAGATTTTTTGTAGTTTTTGGCTTATTACTTCAAAATGTGCGTCCGACAGAAAAAGTCGTCCTGTACACTTTCAAAGTAGACAAATTTTTTTCAATTTGAGTGTAACAGCAGCTTCGTAGGTCCAATATCTCCCGAGACAGAGCGCTTCAAAAATTGGCTAATTTTCCCAAAAAGTTCGAAATTGTAGTTTTAGCCGTTTTCCGAGTAGAATATCGGTTAAAATACTCATGCTACGAGGAAAATCATGGGGAATGAAGTTATAAAGCAGTTATTTAGATTTAATTTAAGTATAAGCGGAACCCTATAGGACCAATAGTTCCCTTGTTATCAGGAAAAGACGAAAAATTAAGGAAATCGGATTTTTCAAGAAATGGAACTTGTGTTATTAATATTGCACAATTACCTAGAGAATGTTATAAAAATGACATTACATTTATAAATTTGATTTATTGTTATATAATTTGTGCTTGTCTAAAAACCTGTTTAACCCCTATCATATATACCGAGTGATTATTACTTATTTAGAAAATGGAGTTTTTTGTAATTGTCTAAATTTTTTTAGTGTATTATTCTTCGCTAACTGAACAATCTCAAGGCCCGAAAACCCTTAATTTTTTCAACTTTAGCTAAACATTAATTTTTCAATTTTTTAAATATTGTTCAAAATTTCACATAGTAAGACTTAATATTAAAGTTATAATTTTTTTATGTGAATGAACACTTTAAAGATTTACAATTGGGTTAAATAATATAAAATGTTAATTCTTCCATTAGATTTTTTATTATTTACCGAAAAGTAGTATGTTTGCATAATTTAAAAAGAGGAACGCAAGATGCTTTATTTACCTTTAAACAATTAATAGAGAAGATGATAGAGTACGACAAACCAATTAGTATAGGCTTCATAGATCTAATCAAAGCATTTGATAGAGTGAGACGTACAGACATATGGGACGTGCTGAGAAACAAAAAAGTAGATGAAGAACTAATAGCAAGTATAGCAAGTATCTACAAAAATACAAGAAACATAATAAGGACACAAAATATTGAATCTGAAGAGTTCACAACCACATCAGGTATTAGACAAGGAGGAGCATTGAGCCCATACCCGAGTCAAGATAGCATTTGACCTAGACAAAAATAATATAAAGCTGATTTTTGGTAGAGATCATGCCTGAGGGCTAAATTGCAACATACTAAAAGTCCTGGAGAATCCTCCTTCCGCAACCCCCTTTTTTTGCCCCCCAAACCCCCCACTTCTAATATATTGGTGATTTTCTCAAAAACTATCAACTTTACGTAAAAATGTCAAGTGAGCATTTTTGAAGCGATAAAATTCCCCTTCCAGTGACGTATCGCAATCTATATTCAGTAGCACATGGCACCCACCAGTGGCGTATCAAATGTAGGGTTACTTTTAAAAAATATACTTTTTGCTATTTATTCTCAGTTTTTTTTATCTAAGCATAATTTTTTTAGAAGAAACATATTTTTCTCTAAAACGACCATTAAAAGGTGGTCTACTTGAGAATCTTTTAGAAGTTCATCGCAATTACTTCAGCCAAAAAAAAATTTAAAGTTTATCCGAGACTTCTCAGCTTTATGTAAATCTGGAGCAAATTAATTTTGACTACAAATATAAAACTTTTTTGGGGCTGATATTTGATTTTCTACGTATACAATGTATGCCTAGCAAAATATTAAAAGTCACTTCAACCCCCTATTAACCCCTATAATATAGAATTTCCAAGTCTGCCCCAAGATTATCAATTCGCCAAATAACAAGTGCGCGTTTGAAACATTCGAGAACAAAATGAAAAAGCTCGACCGTCACAGCAATCATGCTCGACTGCAGCACCCACCTTTCGTTCTGAAATTCCGGATTATAACATTAAAGAGGTTTGCTTATTTTGCGGTAAGCCGGAGTCTGTTCGATTAGAAAAAAAATAAAAAGTATTACAACCGGAAAACAATCATACAAGTATCTACTATTTTGATTAAAGAAAAAATTATGTCTGAAGCTGTCGCCAGAACGGACAAGTGGGGTGAAGAAGTTCTGATTCGCGTCGGAACTTGCGGAGATCTAGTTGCGGCTGAAGCCAAATATCACAAGAACTGCCGTCTCATATTCTCTTCGGGAGGAAAGCTGGAAAAACTTGGAGATTCGTGAGGTCGACCGAACGATAACCAGAGGCATGAGGCGTTCTTGAAAGTTTGTGAGTCTGTTGAAAATTCTGATGAGTACCAGTTTTCCATAAACAACTTAGAGCTGGAAATCGAAAAAGTATTTAAAGACATGGATTGCGAGCCTTACTCTCGAAAACAGTTTCTAAGGAAGTTGGTCGATTGCTTTGGACAGCGAATATGTATCACCGAAATTACAGGAAAAAGAACAATTTTGAATTCCAGAGATAATTTAGATTCAATATTGTTTAAATCTTGGTATACTCAGAAACTACGAAACAGTGAGCAAGATGAAAGGTTGAGGGTAGTTCAGAAAGCTACAGAAATCATAAGAGAAGATATACGTGCTGTCGTATATGATTGCAGCGTTTATCTACCCGCAGAAAAATCCTCAGTTTTATGCAATATTACCAAAAGTTTAGACACACTACTCGAGACAATTATGAAATTAAAAAATGTAGAAAATGAACGCCAGGATGCGAAAAAGACAGCAATAGGTCAGGCAATAATAAGCGCATGTCGACCAAGGTCATTCATATCTCTAATTTTACTTGGTATTGATGTATATGTCCATAGAGAATTTGGCTCCAGGCAGATCGTGGACTTCCTAAACAATTGGGGTTTTTCGGTGACCTACAACGAAACATATCAATATGAAAACTGCAAAATAAAAGACAATGCCGAGACGGTTGTCAGCGAAAATAGTCTTGTCCAGTACTGCTTTGATAACGCAGATTTTAATATTAAAACTCTTACTGGCCATGGCACATTTCACAGTTTGGGAGTTATTCGATTGACTACTCCTTCGCCACCTGCAACACTAAAATCGATTGCTCGCCAAATTGACATCGTTTCTTCTACAGCAACAGCAGAGAAAGATGACATTTCCATCAGTTGGTACCAAGCACCAAAGACACCTGCATTGAAAAATGTTATAGCAAGAGACATTAAAGTCTGTAATACAGAAATGAAAACTCTAATGAAACGTGCAAAAACTTTGGATCTATTATGGTTGTCTAGCAACTGGGCAGGTATATGATGATATTTAGTATGAATATTGTTGTTTGGTACAATTTGATTTTTGGTTTTTAGGAGTCGTAAAGAGGAACAAAGAAACTAGCTCTTAATGGATACATGGATTGTGAAAAAACAACTGTTACAATTTTATCTTTTATTAATATGTCTCCAACTGATCCAAGCACTATTTATTCTGCTTTGAAGTTTGCTTTAAAAGAAACTCGACAGCTGGGACAAGAGCACTGCATAGTAACGTTTGATCAACAATTGTACGATAAAGCGGTTAAAATTGTAGACTCTGAGCCACAGACATTCAAAAACATATTTGTGCGTTTCTCGGGGCAGACTTTCTTTTGATACGCCACTGGTGTGTACCACGTGGTACGATATGGACTCGCAATACGTCGTTGGAAGGGAAATTTTGTCAGCTTTAAAAATGCTCACTTGACATTTTTCCTTAAAGTGGATAGTTTTCGAGAAAATCACCAAAATATTAAAAGTGGGGGGTTTGGGGGGCCAAAAAAGGGGGTTGCGGAAGGAGGATTCTCCAGGACATTTAGTATATTACTATTTAGCCTTCAATTATGATCTATACCAAAAATTAGCTTTATATTATTTTTGTCTAAGTTTACCCAAAATTTGAACTATCTTGACTTAAGTACCATATCTATTTATAATACTAATGGACGAAATAAACACCAAATGTATAGAAGAAATAAAAAACCGAACATGGGGATATTATAGACTAAAACCAATAAGATTACCAAACCTAGCTTATGCAGATGACCTAACAATTATAGCAGACAACGAGGAAAACTTACAACATAATATAAACATATGGAACACCGTGTTACAAGAGAAAAATCTAGAAATCAACGCCAACAAATCAAAAGCCACGGTAATAGCTAGAGATCCGTACCCAATAAAAATCACCGTAAATAATAGAGAGCTAGAACAAGTAAGAAGATTCAAGTATCTAGGTCACACAGTAGAAGAAAACGGGAAAATTGATGGAGAGATAAACAACCACATTGCAAGTGCAAATAAACTATTTTACAACCTAGATAAAAGTTTTCTGTGTAAAAGAGAAATCTCACGCAAAACTAAAATAAAGTGTTTAAAACGGTGTTCAATCCGACATTAATGTACGGGAGTGAAACGTGGGTGTTAAACGAAAGACATGGTCTGAGCAGGTAGCTAGCCTAGCCCATTGAATTTAAGGAAAGAATGCCCTTCTAATGGGGTGACGAGCAGCACTACCGGCAGATTACAAGCATAAATGCTTTACCTCTTGGCTACGAGTTCAAATTTCATAATTAATAGAATTATATGAAAAATTAAGGCAATATTACTTAAAAAAGAAATTAGAATCTTATATGGTTGCAATAGTGAAAGGTTGTTAATGTTTCATAATGTGTATATGTGTCTTTATAGTTATTTAAGTATTAACGGTGGTACCTAAGAAGGAAGACCGAGATTCAGTCAAGGTCTTCATTTCTTCAATAATTATTATTCGAGAAAGGTACAAAGCACTTACGACTCACAATGTACGAGGGCAGGTAAAAATTATTGTGGAATGGAAGGGATAGAGTGAGGCAGTGGTTTGCTTGAGCTACTAGTGTTACCTATTGTGTAATTCGCAGAACAGCAAGTTTCAACTGATTCGTTTCATTGGTTCTACGAGTTATTGCCTAATAAGCAAGTCAATTGTAAATGAAAAATTCATCACAGATAAAATTGGGCTTCTAGTCTTTATTAAGTTTCGAACAAAACAAGGAAAAATACCTCAAATTATTTTGGAAGATATGTCAGCCGTTTACGAGGACTCTTTCCGTGAAAAATCTGTGGCTTACAATCTCTTCAAGCAAGGCAGAGATACAATTAAAGACAACTACTGCCCAGGAAGGTCCGTTGAGACAACCACTGTGGAAAATGTAAAAATAGAATATTTGATATTGGAGGATGCCCGTTTGAAAAAAAAGCAGCTTGTTGAGATACTTAAATATTTTACACCGACATCCGCATGTTAAAGGTCAGTGCAAGATGGGTGCCGAGAATGCTCACACCACCTCAAAAACAGCAGCGTCTCGAGTGTGTGCAAGAATTTTTGAATCTTTGCGGGGGTAACAATGATGACATTTTGGTTAAAATTGTCATTGGAGATTAAACTTGGGTTTATCATTATTAACCTGTGTTAAACGAGGAGTCCATGCGGTATCATAAAAACATGCAGCACCTTTTAAGAAATGCAAGGTGTCACAGTTGGTCGGAAAGATCATGGCCACCAGTTTTTGGGATACAGAGAGTATCCTACTGATTGATTACAAGGATAAGGGTGTCACAATAACTGGAAAATACTATGCCAGGCTACTAGAAAAATGAAAGGAAGCTGTAAAGGAGAAGAGGTGAAAGTGGAGCAAAGGTGCGTTCTTTTTGCATGATAGCAAGGTTGCAATGGCTGCCTTTCACAAATATGGGTTCAAGACATTAGGCCATCTTCTGTATAGAGTCCAGACCCAGTCGCGTGCGATTACTATTTGCTCCCAAATAATAAGAAAGACCTTGGAGGGTAGAAATTTCAAGACGATGAAGAAGTGAAGGCGGACATTTTGACACATTTTGAGGTAAAAAACAAAAAAAATTTTTTTGAAGATTAAATAGACTAATTCAAAGATGTGAAAAGTGTATTAAAGTTGAGAAAAAGAACAATAATGGAAGTATTTTAACCTCGTTCTGCTCCATACCTACTCTTAAATATTATATTTTTTGCATAATTGCTACATTAATCTTTATTAAACCTTTTTATACGATTTTTATACATTGTTTTTGTGAGTTCTTCCTTTTATGAACTTTCTTAATCTTAGTAGCTATAATGTATCGTTATAGAGACCAGTGTTTAATCCAGGGCGTGATAAAGGAAAACTTCCCCCAAACAAGATAGAATTCCTCCAGGGAACATTACCACGTTATATATTAATTCTTTTTATCTACGACAGTGTGTAAAATTGACTTTTAGTTGGCAGTCTTAGGTTTGTAAAATGACTGTATAATAACATGTTTTCATTAGTTCACGTTGTCAGTAGCAGCGTGTTGTAAAATTTTTAACCACGCAAAATTACGACCAGTTGCTAGTAATCCTAATTTACATTTAAAATATTTTTGTATATTTACCTGTTTTTCTAGATTCTATTGTAGATAAAATAATTTACGATACACATGCGTAAATCATCTTTAGTCACTCGCGGGGCTTAAAATGCTTGCTCACTGATGTTTTAACTCTACCCCACTCGTGATTAAGAACTAGCTTTACGCACTTGTAAAAATGTGCTGTAATACACGCACACAACTTCCTTCTACAGTCATCGTATAACACTAGACATCAAATGTTAATTTTTTTTAAATTTGTTTAGAAACTATGTACAATTTTCATTTCTTTTATAGTTCAATAATAGTAATAAAAACAAAAAGTGGAGTTTCGGCGGTCATGAAGAACGGTTGTGCTAGCGAGTGCGTGCTCAGTTAATAATAGTTTTAAAAATATTTTAAAAACGGTTTAGCAACTAAAAAAAATCAGTTGGAGTACAGAAGTGTCATCTAATAGGAGGAAGTATATTCCCACACAAATTAGCTCATTAGGTAAATTGGACAGCGCCCAATGGAATAACGAAAAACCAAATAGATCATGTTACTATAGACAGGAGGTATGAAAACTGCCTTCTGGACGTTAGAGCGATGAGGGGTGCCGACTCAAGATCAGATCACATGTTGGTACGAGCGAAGGTTAAAACAAGGCTGAAAGCTCAAAATATAAGAAAGCAAATAAGAACCAAGTACAATACACAATGGCTAAAAAATAAAATAAATATGCAGAACGAGTTACAGCGACAATTGGAGACAAAATATGGCGAACTTAATATGAATGAGCTGAATATTGAGCAACTATGGAGTAAATATGAAGAAATTCTGAAAGGGACAGCAAAAGAGATAATAGGTATAAAAAAGAACCTGATTAAAGATTGGATGTCGAAAGAAACGTGGGATAAAATAGAGGAAAGAAGGAAGATCAAACTAAAATTGCTAAGAGAGCAAACACTCGACGAATCGGAGAGTTCTAAAACGGATTGCCGCCAGTGGTTCACAGTCTTTATCGATCGCCCGGCATTATACGGGTGTTTCTCGAGTGATAACGGTCGTCTTGTTCTTGTGCTAGCACGGCGTTTAAGTATTTTGTAATAAAAATGCCTAGTTACTGTTCAGTGGAAGGTTGCTTCAGTGAATTTAGAAGTACTGGTGTTTAGTTTTTTCGCTCTCCTAAAGACTTAGAAAGGTATGTATACTTTCTTATGAGTATTTCTTCAATTTTACTGTAATCTAAAGCAAAAGCCAAAAACGTATCAACTTTATGGTATATATTATCAAAAAATAAAAATTATTGGATGTATTTCGTTTAAAAATTGTGTTTTTCAAAAAAATCGGATCCATTAATACTTTCGTATATCATTTCATTCTTTTCTAAATATGTGAAAAAAATGCGTTTTTATGTCGGTTGTCAAGCAAATAAAAATAAGATTAGTTATCGGCTATTGTTTTTGTCTTACAAAAAAACCGCCTCGTTTTAATTTAAATTAGAAATATTTATTTTAATTTTGTTTAATAATATTAATGTAATTATTATACCTATTATATTGTACTTATTACAGGTGTAAAAACTGGAAAAAAGTTTTGGAATTTACTGGAAGTCACAGATATGCTGATCTTACAGCAGAGCAATGTCATACCAGAATACAGATTTGTCATTTACATTTTAGCCCGGAAAGTTTTTCAAATGCATCGAAGACTAAGATTAATAGTAATGTAATCCCTTCGCTATTAATACCTGCACGGAGAGGTAAGATATATACCTACATATTTCATTTGTAAGACCCATAAAGGATTGTTTAATTTTATTGCTCAAATGTATTTTCAATTTATAAGCATTCTTGCTCTCATAAATATCTATAATAATAAAGTTGAAATAATAATTGTAATCGTTTTAGGTACTGATAATGATGTCTCCAGTACCAGTAAAGAATTACTTCATAGCCAAGTTCAGACTGATTCAATTATACAAAAAGGAAAATTGAATATTTTCAAAGTAAAAATAAATAGAAATAAACGTCTCAAAATAATAGTTTATATAATTTAAGATAAATTTAAAAATAATAACGAAAGTTCCTTATTGCAATTGTATCTTAAGAAAATACTCTGTTTTAGATAAATACAGTCAAACCCCTGACAACTCAACAAGGAACAGTCCAAGAAAGAAGGCTCTACGACAGAAAATAGCATCACTGGAAAAGTCGGCAGCATCAACATCACGTGCTTTATTTGAATCCAAAATATGTTTATCCGACGTTTTAGAATTTTTGGAGGAAAATTATCTCGGAAAACCAAGTGAACTCCTAAAGACTCAGCTCTCCCTGGCTCTCCAAGGCACCAAAAGGTGCTAGATATACTGATGAGTTTAAGCAGTTTGCATTAAGCATCTATTTTCTGGGTCCCAAGGCTTATAAAAAATTATCAACAATGTGTCGTTTACCTTCAAAAAGCACTCTACAGTGCTATACAAGAAGGTGAATTGCTGAACCATGATTCAATGATTTTCTTTTTCAATTTCCAAAACTAAGAGTAGGCTACTTAAAGGAGAAAGAAAAGGATTGCTTTTTATGTATGGATGAGATATCCCTAAAATCCCATCTTTACTATGACATTTCAAAGGACAAAATAGTTGGTTTCCAGGAAGGGATTACTGGAACTTCGACCACAGCGAGTAGTGCTCTAACTATAATGGTTAGAGGTGTGGCTAGTAACTGGAAATTACCGCTTAAATTCTTTTTTTACAGAACATCGACTAGTGCCGACGATTTAAAAGAGATACTTTTTTCTACTGTACAAAAATGTAAATCCATTGGTACCAATATTTTGGGGGTAGTGTCTGACCAGGGATCCAATTTTCAGAAGCTAGTAAAAACCTTAAAAGTAACCGAGGAAACCCCCTTCTTTTTTGTTGGCGATGTCAAACTGGTATATTTATTTGATGTTCCACATTTACTAAAATCTACGAGAAATAATTTCTTTTCTTATATTTTTTCGTTTGCAAATGAGGAAACACAAAAACAATATTTGGAAACATTGTATCATCATGTCAAAACAAAACAATATCGACTGGTTCTGAAATTAACCAATGATCATATATTTCCAAACACTTTTCAAAAAATGAAACACAAGTTTTTAGTCACTCGGTAGCTGTGGCTATGCACACATATATGGATTTTAATATTTTGCCTAAAGATGCATTAGCCACAGCAGATTTTATCCAGAAAATGGACGATCTTTTCAATTTATTAAATTCTAACAATTTCGAAAGTTACCAAGCGTTTATGGGAACCGAAAAACAGTTACAGCTTATTCTAGAAGCATATACCATGTTTACTAACCTTGAGGTTTTTAATTATGAAAAAAATATAAAAAAACAATTAAAATTTATTTCTGGGTGGAAAATTACATTGAAAGCCCTATTAGAATTGTGGGAAATGCTTAAAGAGAAGGGATATAAAAATTTATTCACAAGAAACCTAAATCAAGATTGTTTGGAAAATTTTTTCGGGCAAGTCAGAAATTGTTCTGGTAATGCAAAAAATCCGACACCCATACAGTTTTGCAGAGCATTTAGAAAATTATTCTCCTTAAAATTTTTTGATCAAGTTGAAGATGCAAACTGTATGAACGACATAAATGAATTGTTAATTAATATTAATCCAAACTCTGAAGAACATTCAAAAAATTTGGTACAACACAATGTTTTCAATTACAAACCTATCAAAGTTTTTACTAGCGACTATCAAACCCTTCGAAGCCCAGAAGGAAACGGATTGGTATACGTAGCTGGGTATCTTCTCAAAAAATGTTTAATTCAGCATAGCTGTGATGTTTGTGTTGCTTTCGTTAATTTGGAAAAGGATCTTGCAGATAAAGAAACCGTGTTTTGTAAACTTAAATCATATACAACCACTAACGTAACGCCTTTTGGTGGTTTGACAATACCTTCAAAAAATATTGCAGATCAAATAATATTTATGGAAAATACGGTTACTGAACATTTTAATAGCGTTGTTGGAAGAAAAGGAATTGGCAACTTCTTTAAAAACAAATATTCACAAGTCGATTTAAATCACCTCTGTAAAGACTTTTTAACAATAATAATAATTTTTATTCAGCATTTTTTACAGTGAATCCACATGCATACAAGCAATTTCACTGCACTCAACACACAGAAGACTGCATAAGTGCAATAAGCACTAGTCCGCAATCTAGAGATTGTACATTATAAGTTGCTAGTCTACGTTAAGTATTGGCACTGCATGGATTGACCGACGTTACTCGCTTATCAGGAGAGCCAACAGTTCCCTCGGGATGTTTTTCACCGGCTTCTGAATTTTCTTTTTGTACGTGTAGGACGCCGGGCCCGCCAGCAGTGATTGTCGTAGTTCGGGCGTTAAGGAATTTGCAACTTTGCGGGCAATACGTGAAGCGCCTGCGACCAATAAATACTCTTTGAACATCCAGGAACTATACTCAGGCCGCCGAACAGATAGAGTGGAGCAGGCAACCCAAATAACATATTACAAAGGTCACTTGATAATATTTTAATTATAATTACTCAAAAGGATCGGAGATGCCGACCCTTGTAATTAGAACTAATTTCAATAATTGTCATTAAATAACTTTTTGAGGTTATTATGCAAATAGAAATGTCGATCAACTTAAAAGTCAAGCCTGACATTTGCGCACTTGTAATTGAAAATGTTTAAGCCTGTGGCCTGGCTCTTCCTAAATCTCATTATTGGCTGCGGCGTCGAAACCAAAACACGTTGCCCGTGATATGGTTAAGTTTGTAGCGTTTTTTCTTTGGAGTTCCTTTATTCAACCATTTACAAGGACTAAATTGTGCATCTCTACTGCTGTTTTCACGGTTACATATAAGTATAAAATATTGACTTGTAAAGTAGTCTCTTAAGGAACTTTTAATTATTCATAGAGCTTCCTTCATTATGGGTAACCGTAAGAAACTAATTCGTAGTCAAGAACGTGAAAGAATCTATAGCGACTATTGCAATTTTACTCAGTCGTTTTGCAAGAATGGGTGACTAAAGCAACCGATGTTGGCTTAAATACAGTTAAGCGAATTGTTAAAGGAGCCTAACAAAGTGGTGGAAGAAAATTTACTTCTCCAAGAAAACAAATTACTAAACTTACCCCAGGTCATCTGTCGATCAATATAAAGAAGAAGTAATCCCAAGTGTGATCTATAACTTTGCCATAAAAAGAGTCCTACAATGAAAGCTGTATTCGAAGTCGAATAAAATGAAGGGGGTGTTAATTTCACTGAGAAATTACATTCCTTTAGGCGATTGGTACATAAAATGGGTTTTCAATAAAGAAAATGTCAAGACAACAGGCACACGTTCTAATAGAGAAGAGAGAAATTCCAGCAAATTGTGTTGAATTCTTAAGATAAAATATAAAGCCGAATGCTGAAATATTGTGTACACTGATGAAATGTACAATTGTCCACAGAACTAATGTCACCCCGAACGTCAGCTTGGCTTTCTGGATAGGCAACACATTTAATGTCACTGGACCCAATGTTTCTTGTATGATAATATACACAAAGCGTGACGTCGAAAAGCAATTAAGCAGAGAGAAAGTAGACATTTTAGAAGCAAATCCTTCGGCGTTTGTAAACTGCAGCGGATCATTAGTGAGGGTACGTAAACTGCAGCGGGCACCGTTTAGGTAGTTTTTGGGACGTATGTAAACTGCAGCGGAGTCATACACTTAACATTAACATTAATCGACAACTAATCACATCATTTCCTCTCACACTTTATTCAGGCTTGGTACTGACGAAATCTACATATTAGATATATATTCGGCGTGTTTAAAAATGATGGAAAAGCTTATTTCCACTTTTTTTTAGACAAATAACATGCAAGTATTTTTGTGTTTTAGATATTTGTTGGTGATGTCTGTTGTTTAAAGCAGATCATCTTCAAAATGGAATACCATAAATTTTACAGTATGAAATTCCATCATTAGGCGCTGATTAGATCATGGTAATTACACGGCGCCCGTCATTAACATGAACCCGCTGCAATTTACATACTTTTTGGAGTTGCTACCTGGTTATTACATGCTAATGAGCATTAAACCGCTGCAGTTTACGTACGTCCAAATCCTTCCGTTTAATATTTCGGTGGTGAATCACACGGGGTTACAGTTTATTTGTATTAAGCAGGTTTTATTTCACTGCTGTTGTTAATATTATTTGTTATTTGTATGATGGAGAAGCAAGGCATGAAGTAATTCTGGTTGAATATAAACTTATAACAGATATTGATTTATGAAATTGTTGAAGAGTTTAAAAATTTTCGTTTATTGTTAAACGTTTTAAGTAATTAAGAAACCACCATCGCTACCATCTATCCGAAGTTTAATTCAAAGGATAAGTTCTTACATATATTGCAGACCAATCCAATTTGATTATTTTTAATCACGTGACTCAGTTTGACAAATCAGACCACACTTGAAGTGAAAACGACCCTAGGGTGATTTTCAATCACTATGGAAACTACCTAATTAAATTTCAGTAGTATCCTATCACAAGTTGGTGGCACTGTAAATCTAAGTCAAATTCGAGGTTAGCAGGTTAGCTTTTCCGTCAGTCTGTGTCAAAACTGACGCAAAAGCTAACCTGATAACCTTAAATTTGACATAGACGTACAGTGCCACCAACATAATATTATTATAATGAAGTGTCAAATTAATTTGTCAGAAAATGGCTAATTTATTTAAGAACTTATCTTTCCGAATTCACCGCGGCCAGTGATAAATCCTTATAATTTTGACAAATAATATCCCTCAAGTGCGTTGCCTTTAAGAAATAACCCTCGGCTTCGCCTCGGGTTATTTCTAGGCAAGCACTTTCGGGTTGTTATTTGTCAAAATTATTGCGGGTGATTATCACTGCCCTTGGTAAATTATAGCTGATAAGTTCTTACATATATTGCAGACCAATCAAATTTGATTATTTTTAATCACGTGAGTCAGTTTGACAAATCAGATCACACTTGAAGTGAAAAACGACCCTAGGGTGATTCTCAATCAGCATGGAAACTACCTAATTAAAATTCAGTAGTATCCTATGACAAGTTGATGCCACTGTAAATCTAAGTAAAATTCGAGGTTAGCAGGTTAGGTTTTGCGTCACTCTGTGTCAAAAATGACGTAAAACCTAACCTGCTAACCTCGAATTTGACATAGACTTACAGTGCGACGCCTATAATTGGCCTAAAGGCTGTTGGCTGAGTACCTAAATAAAATAAAATAAACATATTATTATAATGAAGTGTCGAATTAATTTGTCAGAAAAATGGCTTCTCGCTTTTGTAAAAATTATTAATTTATTTAAGAACTTATCTTCCCGAATTCGTCGCAGCCAGTGATAAATCCTTATAGTTTTGACAAATAATATCCCTCAAGTGCGTTAGGCAACGCACTTTTGGGTAGTTATTTGTCAAAATTATTGCGGTAATTATCACTGCCCTTGGTAAATTATAGCTAACAATTTAATTTATTGTGCTATTAAAAATTAAAGTCAAAATAGATTTTTCTACCACTAAAAGCTCAACATCGGAAACTTGGATTTGACAAACAACTATTTATCTTATTTTCACAATTTACTGAAAACTGCAAAAATAATTTAAGTTGTTCTACCTCAAGAATGCGAAAAACAATTTAAAAAAATCTGTAAAGGGCTTTACTCAAAACTTCCCTCGTCGAAAGTGTGACACTAACAGCCAGTCTTATAAAGGCCACTAATCTGACGTTAACTTTAATCCGCTGTTAAAATAAACAAAAGCGCATCAAAGCGTTAGTGCTTATGATATTTGATTCATTAGTAAACAAATTTTGATGCGCTTTTGTTTATTTTAACAGCGAATTAAAGTTAACGTCAGATTAATGGCCTTTATAAGACTGACTGTAAATAATTTAAAAATCAAATTAAGTTAGGAGTAAAACTATCTTCACGTTTCTAATAAATGAAATACATTTTCAAATAAAAAAAAAATGTATCCCGCTGGGGTTTGAATGCGCCACATCTGCAGCTCTGCAGATCGCTCGATGTTAACTTCATATCCGCAGCGGATCTAACTGCAGCAAAATTCCAATTGCGCTACCGAGTCTCTTCCAGATACGTCCGGCGCTCGCCTCTGTTGAACGTCGCGGTGTTATGGTTGAAACATTTTTACTCTTTTGTGACATTATCCTTTATCGGTTGAGTCTTATTTTCGGCAAATGTAAAGCCTGACCTATGTGAAAGTTATTACTTCCTTTTATTTCAAAATTAACACAAAAATAAACAAAACTTTATTTTTTTAAGGTGCTCACCCTGTATATATTTATATGAAATTGTACCGGTTTCATGCGAGGTAGATATATACTATGTATGCAAAATATCGTTTTCCTCCGACAAATAGTTTTTGAGCTATACTGCTAACAGACAGACAGGCAGACATACAGACAGACAGATTGACGGAATTGAAAAAACCTCTTTTTCATCAAACGTGAAGATCTGAAAAAATCTCGGAAGGTGATATTTTCGCGATTACAATACTTCCTTCGTCTTTCAGACGAGGGAAGTAAAAAGTAGCTAAAAGGTCCAAGAGTGATTTTTAACGTTACGAAAAGAGGTATGATGTTGAAACTTCATATATAAGTTTTGTGTACTACCTAGATGCGACACAAGCTTTTGAAGCAAATAGCATAACCGGAAGTATGCATTTTTATTACATTTTTAATGTGTATTGATGTGAGATAGTTGAATACCTCTAAAATGGGTTTCTTTTGTTTTTTTTCTTTTTTTATTTATTGCTATTTTAAATGGAACACCCGGTATATTATTACATTTTTGAATTCTGCTTAAAAGTTTAGGGAAAATTTGTCTCTTCAACTAACACTCTATTTTGTACGGTTTGTTAGATGACTCGACGTCACTAAGCGATTCACGCGATTAATCCAATTATGGGTTGTCATCAAAAATTAGTCGAACCCGTTTTACACAAAATTCAATTTCAATCTAAAAATCCCGAGAGCCGGCCCTGTATTTCTAAAAGCTGTTACCGATTTATTTAGATCACATTTTAAGACACAAACCATTGACGGAAATTCTCCGTAAGCACTTCTGTGCCACGTTCAAATTGTTTGGTTCGTTTTGTAGCCTTGGAGCTTCCAGTTATATCCAAAGTCCGGTTGAACTCAAATCAAAAATAATCACACCCCAATGGAATATTTCTTTATAAACATTTTCGCTTCGCACGCTAATGTGTTTATTTCGACACCCAGGCGCCTTCAATACAAAATTCTCGGAACTCTGTGCAGCCAGCGCATTTTAAACTTAAGCTCCCTTTGTCTTACGCGATAAAGAAATGAGATTTCAAATGTTATTTCGGTCCATATCAATCCGGGGACTTTTCGTAGTAACCCGATACTTTGGAATTCGCTATACCACAAAATTCTTTGTTCAGGACTCAAGGCCCCTTTCTGCCCAATTAAGCTTACGTAGTAAAATTTCCTTATATTTCACAACGCGGTAAGGAATGGTGTAATCTTGAGATGGAACATGCCCGTCCGCATTGGAGAGAGAGAGACGGTTGCACAGCGACGAGGGGATTAACTCTGTGATTGTTAAGCGGGGTTAGAATTTTTAAGTCAGTGAAGCTCAAACCTTCGAAGCGTTTGATTGTTGGGTGTGTTTTGGGATTGCGTGTGCGGGCGTTGATACGAATGGCCGATTCGTCTCCTATAGTGTACTTTCCGGGGAAAGATATTTGCATTATTTGCACATTCGACTAGAGACGACATCTTTAAGCCGTAACTAACTTTTCCCTGTTAAGTGGGGAAAAACCATTGCTGTTTGCAAATTCGTGTATCAACGCCCTGCTGTTTGTAATTTTTGGAAGCCCGCCGCGCAATAGTGTAGTTTTTTTGCTGTCATTTTTCCCACAACCATTGAGGGATTTTTCGTAACACCTCGTTACGCTGCACCTGAGCTTCATCGAAGGCCGTCATCTCTTGTTCCTGATTACCGGGGAGTCCCTAAACTCTCGTCCCAACAACTCCGTCTGCACTGCAGCTCTCCTTGCCAGGTGACTTCACCAGGACCTCGTTCACCGCTCCCGCCAAAAAGCACGCCTTGGGGCTAAGGTAAAATTGTTTACAGTAAATATGTGTTTTCGCTTTGTTTAATTATGTGCCGTGTGAAGTGATATCGACCATCTGTCGTGCGCTATTGAAGTTTATATTGGACATTGCGTACGCCCGTTTACTCGAATTGTTCAAATTAATTATTATATGCAGGGGCGTCTCTCCTGTGATTTTGTTCTGCTTATTTGTTAATGATACTTAGATTAAGTTAACTTTTGCTAGGGGACCCCGAAATTCCAGTTAGGATGTACTCTTTGTAATAAATTTAAACTCACCACTGGGTGGGCTATTAAACATAAACCTTTGCTAATGTCAGTCTAGTTATTTGTTGTTGCTGAACCCTTTAGTCATTAGTTAATTACGGCAAAAGCCTGATGTAATTAAATGTGAACCCAAAGCCTGCTCTTCAAGTAAGAACGCCCTAGATTTGGGCTTGTCAGTGTTTTCTTTTATTGCTCTAGAGGGTGTGGTCATCAAGGTGAGTCATTTGTTGCAAGACCACACCGTGTATACACCAACAGGCCCGAAGGAGCTTGGTGGAGGGGACGCTGTAGTGGAGTGCAGTTACGTGGAGGACTTCCCCATAGGCTACGTGTATTGTTCTTGGTTCTAGACACGTTAGCCACCCCTAACCAGAACCAAGTGGCGCTCAGGCATTTCTTTTTCTTTTAAGCAAGCTTTAGGGTAAGTACCCCGCCGGTTTTTCTTTGTACTCTCGAACCACGCCTTCCCGTCTGAGCTAAGCGCAGGTAACCGGAGAAACAAAATCTGCTCCAGCACATTAAGATCTGTGTCCTTTATAGTAAAGCCGGCGAACCCTGTAGTTTGTACCCGATTTTTGACAGTGCTCTTGATCAATGTCGATCTGAGGAACTAAAACTGTAACAGATCTAAGTGGCTATCCCAACGTGTGGCTTGTTTTTGTCGATAACGCCTTTAGGGCATTGTTTTTGTGTTTCTTTTCTTGTCATACAGCTTTATTTTAGTGTTTGGCATTAACGTCATATAGTTTTTTCCACTATTTTTCGTGAAAACTTGACTTTTTAGGACTTTGAAATTTGGAAACGTGTTTTTTTCATATCAGGACGCGTATCCTATATGTTTTCTTTTATCAAATGAGTTCCTTGCCATCCCTTCGATAAACCAAACATTGTTTTTCCCGGGATTTTTCGCGGGATTTTTGTGTTTTTTCGTGTTCAATATTTCAACATTTTCTTTTCCATGCTAGGGCATATTTTGGAGCCATTCTTTGTGGAGCTATCGTTTGCTTTTAGCAATAACTATTAGGCATTCGTGTTTTTTTAATTCATTGGTAGTTTTTCTGAAAATTCGGAAATTTTTGAAAGTTTGAAAATTTAATTTGCTTCGTATAAAATAATTTTTCGTGTTGAAAGGCTTCAAGTTAACCCTAAGTAGGGAACAAGCATCGTTTTTTCTAGTATTTTGTATTTTTATTATTCTTAAATAACACAATGGTACTGAAATGGCATATCGACCGCCTACTCAAGGCAGATCTGGAATACGAATTAAACATTAGAGGAATAGATAGCACCGGTGTGGTATCGGTTTTGCGTACACGCTTACGAGACGCGTTAAGGGATGAAGGTCGTGAGGCGGCGACAGCGCGCCCAGCGCATCCATATTCTTTCGAAGAAGACTATAATGCGGTTTCTGATTTGGTCGCGGCCATTGTACAAAAAACTGACGAATACGCTGTAACACCCGATAGGGATCGTGCTGCAGTAATAGAAACAAAATTTTATTGCGCATTAAGGAGGATTAGTAATAGCAAACCGGCTAATGATGAAGAGGAAACGAAACGAGCGGAATTATTCGCGAAAGTAGCAGTCATGCGTTCTACCTTTGAGGTTACGCAGTTAATGGTAGCATCAACCACTGAAGCACCCGAGACTCACCAGGCACCTTCGACTCCGGTGTCCACCATAGCTCCGAGCGGTGTTTCATTGGCAGTTACGACCCCAACTACGAGTTTAAGCGCTAGCACACCAGCCATGAGGACGATTTCGTTTAAAGCTATACCTGTAGCACAATGGAGTTTGCAATTTTCGGGAGACCCTAGAGGACTTTCGGTTAATGCTTTTATCGAACGCGTCAACGAATTAAGAATAGCCAGAAACTTGCCCGAGGACGAATTATTCGCGCAAGCTATCGACTTATTTACCGGTAACGCACTATTATGGTACCGCGCTAATAGAGCTAAGCCTGTCAATTGGCAACAATTAGTTTCTCTTTTACGTCAGCAATTCCAACCTGCGGATTACGATGAGCGCCTTCTGGAGGAAATTAAGAGAAGAACTCAAGGACCTTCGGAGGGCATTTACATTGCAATTTTGCAAAACATGTTCGCGAGATTGGTCGAACCATTGACTGAAGCAAAGCAGCTAAGAATCATTTTGCGTAACGTCGCACCAATGTACCAAACCCAGTTGGGACTGGTAGAGATTCGTTCAATCGAGCAACTACTTCAATATGGACGCAAGATTGAGGAACGCCATTATGCTGTCGAGACTTATGTACCACCATCAAGACGTCGAACTGATTTGGAGACCGACTTGGCCTATGTCGAGGCCGCACCTCTAGAGGAGACACCTATCGTGAATACGGTACAAACACCTGTAGCAATCGCTCAAGCGCCGGTAAGACCGAGCTCTTCGAAAAACGTTAGAAATTCAGCTTCGGGTTCGGGAATTAAATGTTGGAACTGTCAAGAAGCAGGCCACAGGGCCGTCGCGTGCAAACGCCCGCGTGATAAGAAGTTTTGTTATTATTGCGGCAAGCCCGAAGTAACTGTTAGGAATTGCCCAAATTGTAGTCACGGAAATCGAGGTTCGGGAAACGGCCCGGCGAAACGCTGAAGGGTCGAGCGGTGTCTTCGCGAACTTTTGTTAACTCGACTAGGTATATTCAACAACTTATTAACGAACGTGAGGAAAAATTTGTAAAGAATAAAGTCATTTTAGACTACGTTTTGGAAAGATCATCGGACGATCGCCGTCCTTATGTCACTATTGAGACCATGGGTCTTAAAATTTTAGCTTTGTTGGACTCTGGTGCCAACCGCACTATTATTGGAGGTAAGGGATGGGAAGCTTTGAAAACATTAGCCTTCGTGTCAATAAGGAATTACGCCCAGTATGCGCAGTAGCTAATGGACAAACAGTAGAAAGTCTAGGCACCGTGTTTTTGCCGATTAAGTTAAATAATAAAGTCACTACTCTTGACGTTTTAATCGTACCTGACGTACCCCATACCATGATTTTGGGAATAGACTTCTGGAAAATGGTGGGCATAGTCCCTGATGTGTTCCGAGGCGAGTGGGAGTTTTCTAAACCCGACGTAGCCACCATCAGTACTCCTACAGGCACTTTGCAATCTGAATTCGACTTGACCATGACCCAACGAAACCAACTGAAGGAAGTACTTGACCAACATTTCTCCGACAGTAGTAATGAGCTTGGTTGTGCCAAGCATATTGAACATCGCATCATAACAAACTCTGCACCCATCAAGCAAAGGTATTATCCAGTCTCACCTGCCATGCAAGCGCATATTGACACCGAGTTAGACAAAATGCTTAAAGCTGGGGTCATTCAACGCTCACGATCAGCGTGGTCCAGCCCAATTCTATTGGTTAAGAGAAAGACGGATCTTACCGATTCTGCGTGGACTTTCGCAAGGTAAACGGTGTTACTGAAAAGGACGCTTACCCCTTACCATATGTATCATCAATTTTAGATCGCTTACACGACGCGCGCTTTATCACATCATTAGATATTAAGTCGGCCTACTGGCAAATCAAGATGAGTGAAGAATCTAAGGAGCTGACAGCCTTTACAGTCCCAGGACGTGGCTTGTATGAATTTAATCGCATGCCGTTTGGCTCCATAATGCGTCTGCCACGTGGCAGCGTTTTGTTGACCAGGTCTTAGGTCCGGAATTAGAACCCTACGTGTTCGTGTACTTAGATGACGTGATAATTTGCGCCCCGACTTTCGAAAAACATTTAGAGGTCTTGGGAGAGGTTTTGAGACGCCTACGAGAAGCAGGTTTAACACTTGGACGAGACAAGTGCCATTTTTGCCAACCCGAGTTAAAATATCTTGGATATGTTGTCAACGCACAAGGTCTGCTGGTGGACCCTGAAAAGGTAACCGCCATCATGAATTTACCCCAACCCACAAACGTCGCCGAGATCCGACGAATAATAGGCATGGCCTCTTGGTATCGACGGTTTATACCTAATTTCTCATCAATCATCGCACCAATGACGTCATTGCTAAGGAAATCAAAACGGTTCGAGTGGGACAGCAACTGTGAAGAATCATTCTCAACCATCAAGAACTGTCTGGTGTCCGCACCTATTTTGACTTGCCCCGATTTTTCAGTACCCTTTACGGTACAAACAGACGCCTCCAATGTGGGAGTAGGCGCAGTACTTACTCAAACCATAGATGGGGAGGAACGTGTTATTTGCTACATCAGCCGAACACTATCCAAGGCCGAGAGAAATTACTCAGTCACCGAACGAGAGTGTTTAGCAGTCTTATGGGCCATAGAAAAGCTCCGACCGTATCTTGAAGGTACTCATTTTACGATCATAACCGACCACCATTCGCTATTATGGCTTAATAACTTGAAGGAACCTACGGGTCGACTTGCCCGTTGGGCTGTTCGCGTACAACAGTACGATTTCACTATTCAGCACCGCAAGGGAAAGGATCACGTTGTCCCGGACGCGCTATCTCGCGCTATACCTGTAGCGGACGTTGTAGAGGCCCCTGAGACGGATCAAGTGGACCCTGCTGATGTCACTAATGACCAGGTGAAAACCGATCGTTGGTATGAACTGATGCGCCGACGCGTCACTGAGAAACCCTTAGCTTATCCAAATTGGAGGATCGTTGACGGACAGCTGTTCAAACATGTTAGAAACAAGTACCCAGAGTTGAATGACGGAGACAATTGGAGAAAAGTGGCACCAACTGGCCAACGTAGTGAGATTTTACGCAAGGCGCATGATGAACCTACCGCGGGTCACTTAGGTATTTTCAAAACGTACGGACGAGTCGCGCAAAAATACTATTGGCCAAAAATGAAGGCATACGTCGCGCGCTATGTTAATCGTTGTACAACTTGCGTTTCACATAAACCGGAACAAAAGCGACCTGCCGGACTGATGGCTCGCCATCCAGTAGTAAACAAACCTTGGCAAATGATCTCCATTGATATAGTAGGCCCGTTGCCACGCTCTAAGCAGGGCTATGTCTACATTCTCTCTGTCTCTGATTGCTTCACTAAATTTACCCTTTTCTTTCCATTACGAGCAGCTACCGCTGCCGCGGTTTCTCAAAGGATTGAGAATGACGTCATCTTGCTCTTTGGAGCACCCCAATATATTTTAGTGGACAACGGTGTCCAATTTCGTAGTAAAGAATTCCGCACCTTGGCAGATAACTATAAATCCAAAATCATCTTCAACGCATATTACCATGCGCAAGCAAATCCCGTTGAAAGGGTGAATAGGGTTTTAAAGACTATGTTGGCTTCTTACGTTAAAGACAATCACCGTGACTGGGACAAGTATCTATCTAAGGTCGCATGTGCAGTACGGACTGCCATTCATGAAGTCATTGGAATGTCCCCGTATTTTGCTAATTTTGGAAGGGAAATTCAGCTGGAAGGAAATGAAGCTAAGGCTCCCGATGAGGAAATAGATGTGGGTAATGTCCAGATGGCTAACCGTGATCATCTTTTGCGTCGTGCACCTGCCTTTAAGCCTCTTTATGAAGATATTGTGAAGCGGTTAGAATCCGCCTATAGGACCTCTAAGGCCACTTATGATTTGAGGCGGCGCCCCGCTCTTTTTGCTGTCGGTGACACTGTATGGCGCCGGAATTATGTCCTCTCTGATGCAGCCAAGCATTTCAATGCAAAGCTTGCACCTAAGTTTGTAGGCCCCTTTTACATTTCGAGAAAAGTCTCGTTGGCCACCTATGAGTTATCAGATCAGAGTGGAGCTTCTAAGGGCATTTGGCACGCAAAGGACTTGAAACCCGGTCCAGATGACAATTAAGTCGTTTGTCTTTAATTATCCCTAAGTCACAATGGGTTAACCATGGGTGACATACTGTTGTATATAATTGTTCGTTTCATTAGAATAGGATAGGTTAGTTTAGGTTAGGCGGCCTTCAAGGCCTTCGAGACTCCTGTCGTTCGTGGCTACCCCTTTCTTTGATCGTTTGTTGCTGTGGGACAAACACAAGAGGCTGATCCCGTGACGCCTCGCGTGCCCTCTTCAACGGGTCTTCGGGAGTTAGGTCGCGAACCTTGGGGCTTCGTAACCCTGTGTTCGATTGGTAGGTTGGACGGAAGAGTGCACAGTGATGACTTATACCCTATTATGACAAGCTCATTCAAGAGCAAAACCCAAATCCCAGGTGGGATATCAACTCTTCTCTCTCATCTTTCTTCTTTCGTTCTATCCTCCCTTTACCGTGTGTCCGGCGACACCTGTCATTGTCCTCACCCGTTTTGCCTTTGGCACTTTTCCCTTTAAACCGTGACATGGGGCCGGATAGTGAGTAGGCAGTGGGTCCGGTCGCCTTGCTTACCCGACACCCCATGGACGCGTGCCATGGCCGCTCGGCCGTGGTCGGATTCTTTTGTTGATGTGGGCACCACCCTTTACCGGGGTGGAGTGGTCCGTGTTTTATGATGTTTTTGAGACGTTGATTTTCGATCGCCAAGTCGAATGGGACCCCTGGCGGAGTACCCTCCTGTTGGGACACTTATGTTTTGCATTCGTCGCCCGATTCCCTGGTCCGGGGAGGGGTGTTCTAGGCTTCACCGAACCGTCAGTACCTGATTGAGGTTTTTCGTAATTTCCACCGGCGTAACCGGTCTTTTTGGCAAACTCTTCTTCCTTCTCACTCTGTCATTGACGCTATCTGTCATCGCGTGGTTGGGATCCCGAGTAGTGACGGCTATCTCAATCCGCACCCTAGGTTAAGCTATTCTTTTAGCAACTTCTTCAGTTGCGCTCAGGATCAATTTAGGAAATTGACCTCTAGTAAGGGGGGTGTTAGATGACTCGACGTCACTAAGCGATTCACGCGATTAATCCAATTATGGGTTGTCATCAAAAATTAGTCGAACCCGTTTTACACAAAATTCAATTTCAATCTAAAAATCCCGAGAGCCGGCCCTGTATTTCTAAAAGCTGTTACCGATTTATTTAGATCACATTTTAAGACACAAACCATTGACGGAAATTCTCCGTAAGCACTTCTGTGCCACGTTCAAATTGTTTGGTTCGTTTTGTAGCCTTGGAGCTTCCAGTTATATCCAAAGTCCGGTTGAACTCAAATCAAAAATAATCACACCCCAATGGAATATTTCTTTATAAACATTTTCGCTTCGCACGCTAATGTGTTTATTTCGACACCCAGGCGCCTTCAATACAAAATTCTCGGAACTCTGTGCAGCCAGCGCATTTTAAACTTAAGCTCCCTTTGTCTTACGCGATAAAGAAATGAGATTTCAAATGTTATTTCGGTCCATATCAATCCGGGGACTTTTCGTAGTAACCCGATACTTTGGAATTCGCTATACCACAAAATTCTTTGTTCAGGACTCAAGGCCCCTTTCTGCCCAATTAAGCTTACGTAGTAAAATTTCCTTATATTTCACAACGCGGTAAGGAATGGTGTAATCTTGAGATGGAACATGCCCGTCCGCATTGGAGAGAGAGAGACGGTTGCACAGCGACGAGGGGATTAACTCTGTGATTGTTAAGCGGGGTTAGAATTTTTAAGTCAGTGAAGCTCAAACCTTCGAAGCGTTTGATTGTTGGGTGTGTTTTGGGATTGCGTGTGCGGGCGTTGATACGAATGGCCGATTCGTCTCCTATAGTGTACTTTCCGGGGAAAGATATTTGCATTATTTGCACATTCGACTAGAGACGACATCTTTAAGCCGTAACTAACTTTTCCCTGTTAAGTGGGGAAAAACCATTGCTGTTTGCAAATTCGTGTATCAACGCCCTGCTGTTTGTAATTTTTGGAAGCCCGCCGCGCAATAGTGTAGTTTTTTTGCTGTCATTTTTCCCACAACCATTGAGGGATTTTTCGTAACACCTCGTTACGCTGCACCTGAGCTTCATCGAAGGCCGTCATCTCTTGTTCCTGATTACCGGGGAGTCCCTAAACTCTCGTCCCAACAACTCCGTCTGCACTGCAGCTCTCCTTGCCAGGTGACTTCACCAGGACCTCGTTCACCGCTCCCGCCAAAAAGCACGCCTTGGGGCTAAGGTAAAATTGTTTACAGTAAATATGTGTTTTCGCTTTGTTTAATTATGTGCCGTGTGAAGTGATATCGACCATCTGTCGTGCGCTATTGAAGTTTATATTGGACATTGCGTACGCCCGTTTACTCGAATTGTTCAAATTAATTATTATATGCAGGGGCGTCTCTCCTGTGATTTTGTTCTGCTTATTTGTTAATGATACTTAGATTAAGTTAACTTTTGCTAGGGGGGGGACCCCGAAATTCCAGTTAGGATGTACTCTTTGTAATAAATTTAAACTCACCACTGGGTGGGCTATTAAACATAAACCTTTGCTAATGTCAGTCTAGTTATTTGTTGTTGCTGAACCCTTTAGTCATTAGTTAATTACGGCAAAAGCCTGATGTAATTAAATGTGAACCCAAAGCCTGCTCTTCAAGTAAGAACGCCCTAGATTTGGGCTTGTCAGTGTTTTCTTTTATTGCTCTAGAGGGTGTGGTCATCAAGGTGAGTCATTTGTTGCAAGACCACACCGTGTATACACCAACAGGCCCGAAGGAGCTTGGTGGAGGGGACGCTGTAGTGGAGTGCAGTTACGTGGAGGACTTCCCCATAGGCTACGTGTATTGTTCTTGGTTCTAGACACGTTAGCCACCCCTAACCAGAACCAAGTGGCGCTCAGGCATTTCTTTTTCTTTTAAGCAAGCTTTAGGGTAAGTACCCCGCCGGTTTTTCTTTGTACTCTCGAACCACGCCTTCCCGTCTGAGCTAAGCGCAGGTAACCGGAGAAACAAAATCTGCTCCAGCACATTAAGATCTGTGTCCTTTATAGTAAAGCCGGCGAACCCTGTAGTTTGTACCCGATTTTTGACAGTGCTCTTGATCAATGTCGATCTGAGGAACTAAAACTGTAACAGGTTTCTGTAGAATTTGTAATTATTGACAAATTAATGCTTAAAAATTAAAAATCAAATTCTTTGCTAATTATAAGATCACTGTAAAAGGAAGTTGTGTGCGTGTATTACACCAGGTTTTTGAGTACCTAACTTTTAACTTCCTGAATTTCTACATACATTGAAACTTCTTAAGGAACTTCAGTTTTACGAAATTCTGTGTTTAACGATTTTTTACTGGTATTCTGCCGTTTGAATAATTTACCATTTGATTTTTGCTCTATTTTACGAATTAAAATTCCATTTATTTAAGTTAAATATGAAAAAATTTTTGATCAAATGAAATGAAATCAATTTTAAAGACTAGTCACGTAAAAATATAGAAAAAATTGCTCACTTAGATAAAATGCTGTTTGGAAAACAACCAGTTGCAGTTGTTCTCCGAATGATGTCATTTTCGGCAGTGGTCTATTATGATATGTTTTATCGGACTTTTTCCACTGTCGAGGGTGTTTTTCGCATTTTGTGTAATAATGTGGAACTTTACTAAATTCAAAAGTGGCATTTTGATGCATAGAAGTGTCACTTTACTATATGGTAATGTCACTGTCAAATTTGAGGTTAGCAGGTTAGGTTTTGTGTCAGTCTGTGTCAAAACTGACGGAAAACCTAACCTGATAACCTCGAATTTGACATAGACTTACAGTGTCACCAACATATTATTCATACATTTGAATTTCCACAGCCGCCCCTTATGGACCTTTTTAATGAACATGTGGTTTAATGCTTTTATATAAATGTTTGTTAGTAAATATTAATACAAAATTCGAATAAATAGTGTATACACACAGTTTTACTAAACTTATATAGCTTTTAGGGTTAATCGCTCGCTCGTACCCAATCAAGCTATATTCGTTTAGTAAAACTCCACTTTTCTAAACTTGTGTAATATACTATTATTACACGACGTTTCCGGAGTGTCATTTATTATTATGCTATTTTAAATGATTTTCTGTTTTACGAAATTTCCTTTTAATGAGTTTTTCTTGAATTTAGCAACTTCGTATATAGAAGTTCCACTGTATATGTTTAAATTTTAAAGCCTTTTAATTAATCTTTCAGTTTCGCAAAAATTTTCACGTTCCTCAAGTAGAACAATTTAAATTATTTCTTATTTTTCAGATTCTACTAAATTGTGTTTCAAATTGTGAAAACAAGATAAATATTTGTTTGTCAAATCTAGGTTTCCAATGTTGTGCCTTTGGCGGTAGAAAAATATATTTTAATTTTAATCACTTAAAACGTTTAACAATAAACGAAAATCTTTAAACTCTTCAACAATTTCATTAATCGATATCTGTTAAAGTTTATATTCAACCAGAATTACTTCATGTCTTGTTTCTACGTCATACAAATAACAAATAATATTAACAACAGCGATGAAATAAAACCTGCTTAATACAAATAAACTGTAACCCCCTGTGATTCACCACCGAAATGTTAAACGGAAGGATTTGCTTCTAAAATGTCTACTTTCTCTGTGCCAAATCGCTTTTCGGTGTCACGCTTTGTGTGTATTAGCATCGAAAAAACATTGGGTCAAGTGACGTTAAATGTGTTGCCTATCGAGATAGCCAAGCTGACGTTCGGAGTGACATTAGTTCTGTGGACAATTGTACTTGCATAGCTTCCATACTGTTCTAAATGTTGTGATGATGGTACCAACAATTGTTTTAAATCTCCCGTCAGTAAAGCGCAAAAATTGATTATTCTTCATGCCGGAGGTAGAAAAGATTTCGTACCAAATTCATTCCTGACATTTTCTCTATTGAAAACCCATTTTATGTACCAATCGCCTAAAGGAATGTAATTTCTCAGTGAAATTAACACCCCCCTTCATTTTATTCGACTTCGAATACAGCTTTCATTGTAGCTCTCTTTTTATGGCAAAATTATAGATCACACTTGGGATCACTTCTTCTTTATATTGATCGAGAGAAGACCTGGGGTAAGTTTAGTAATTTGTTTTCTTGGGGAAGTAAATTTTCTTCCGCCACTTTGTTAGGCTCCTTTAACAATTCGCTTAACTGTATTTAAGCCAACATCGGTTGCTTTAGTCACCCATTCTTGCAAAACGACTTAGTAAAATTTGCAACAGTTGCTATAGATTCTTTCACGTTCTTGACTACGAATTAGTTCCTTACGGTTACCCATAATGCAGGCAGCTCTATGAATAATTAAAAGTTCCTTAAGAAACTACTTTACAAGTCAATATTTTATACTTGTATGTAACTGTGAAAACAGCAGTAGAGATGCACAATTTAGTCCTTGTAAATGGTTGAATAAAGGAACTTCAAAGAAAAAACGCTACAAACTTAACCCATATATCTAATACTTACTATATTGCTAGCGGCTATGAGTGGGAAACTTGCCAAGGAAGTGAGACAGACAACCAACTCTTCAATGTATAATGGTGAGCTGTGTGCAAGCGCGGCGGCGTCGTCCGGCCAATGGGGAAGTGGTCAAGTTTAAAATTCGCTTCTAAAGGCGGAGTTCGAATTCTCACGCATGCGCACCAGACGCGTTATACTCTAAGTGAGACTATGTCGGCGCCGTAATGTTTTCTGACGTTTCCAGGCCCTACTAGCAATATATGTGTATTATATATATGACTTAACCATATCACGGGCAACGTGTTTTGGTTTCGACGCCGCAGCCAATAATGAGATTTAGGAAGAGCCAGGCCACAGGCTTAAACATTTTCAATTACAAGTGCGCAAATGTCAGGCTTGACTTTTAAGTTGGTCGACATTTCTATTTGCATCATAACCTCAAAAATTTATTTAATGACAATTATTGAAATTAGTTCTAATTAAAAGGGTCGGCATCTCCGATCCTTTTGAGTAATTATAATTAAAATATTATCAAGTGACCTTTGTAATATGTTATTTGGGTTGCCTGCTCCACTCTATCTGTTCGGCGGCCCGAGTATAGGAATTTTTTGTTGGTGTCGCTCCTCGTTATTATTTCGTCCTGGGCACGATCCGCGATTGAGAGAAGATTTTTGTTAGCGCAGTGCTGTAGTCCTGCCAAGCAAAATTTTTGCCCCTTTTACAATTTTAGCTAAAATTTGTAATATAGTTTTTGATATTTTTATTCATCATCATATTAGCCATAAACGTTTTTTTTCCACATACTATTTTAAGTAAAATATTTTTTAGTAACGTTAGTAATTCAACTGACGTATACAAAGTATAGAATAAAACTGTTTTATTACATGATTTGTTTATTTTTTATTAAATTTTTATTTGTAACTGAATTAAATTATTAGTTTTATTAATGATTACCTATTTATGTTTCTAAAAACACAAACACAACGATTATTATTACGTTTTTAGACCAATGTTGACTTAACTATAGCCAATGAGTACAAAACATCTATATTCTTTTGACTTACTTTTCGCCTTACCTCGGTATACACCCTATCTGCAGGTGTGAACCGCGAGTTGTCGGCACGCGTTTGAAGTGCAATTTCGTTTGTAAATGCCGCGAGTGACACAGATTATATATTTATTCTGTAATCTTTGCTATCACTATCTATTGGCATGCTCTTATCACTTTCATATAAATAATCTATGGATGCCCCTTCCATTAGATCAATGCTGGTCTTATTATAGAAAGATCTACTTTCGTCTGTATCTTCATTTTCTTCCAACGTTGGATTATCGTAAGCCTCGCTTACTTAAGTTCATCTTTTTTGCATTTTTTCTGTGCACCCGATTTATGTTTATATTTGATATTTTCCATTTAATATTATTGTTACTGCTTTTACCATAACACTTAACTATAACTTCACTCTACATTAAACTAATTCAAAATGTTTTTATTATAATAATATGTGGTAGGCATGTTCTCACAACCGAATCAACAAGAAAACTAGCAGTAAAACCCAATGGATGGGAGGACAAAGCTAAAAATAGAAAGGAATGGAAGAAAGTGACAAACCAAGCCATGGGCCTACTAGGCCTTTAGTGCTTCTGTATACATATATATTCAAAATTGTCAGATTGCAAGAAAAAAAAACAGCTGTCACCTGGTATCTCATAAAAAAATAAAGGGTTGTGAGTATGATACTATTACAATTTATTCCGAGATAGAAGTGGAGTAATTGAAACCAATTCTCACAGCATTACAATGGCGAACTTAATCAGCCAGGACTGTGTTGTTTATGTAACCACCGAATGCAAACACAAATTGAAATAAATATATGCCAACCTACTTGAAACTTGCTTCGAGTGCAATAACTTTCAACGTAAATATCAAGTTTCTTTCTAGGCTTGGACAGCAGAAATTTTTGTGAAAAGTAAAAAACCAAATTACAAGATGGGCTGCTCGGGGGCTGCCATAACTCCGGAGGCCCGGGACGCTCTGGCGCCCAGCGCCCTTGGCCAGTCCGCGCCTGTTTCTGGTATACAAAGTACTAAAATCATGTCCCATATGTTAAAACGGATGTTACGCATGTAAGAATCCTTTTTGGAGTTAAGACATACTCTAGTTTAGTAAAATACTAGTTGACAGCAGCAGTTGTTTCTCAATAATAGTAATTAACGTATTTAGAGGGGTAACCCAGTCTTAACATTCGAGCATATTTTTACCACTCGAGCGAGAGCAGCGAAGCGAGAGTGGTAATTTATGTGAGAAATGTTAAGACAGTTTCCCCTCGAAATGCGTTCATTAGTTTATTGTTCATTGAGGCAATAATTTTGAATCAATAATATATATATATATATATATGCAAAACGTCAAACTCGCCTCCGAAAGCATACGTCGAAACGAAGAACTGGCCTCATTTTTGGAGGCCAGAACGAAAAATCGGAGGCGACTAGGTATCCCCATGTATAAGTGTTCCATTCAACAGATGGTGCAACAAGCATCGATTTAACAGATTTTTTGGTGGAGGTGAGTTTGACAGTACACATATTCAGTTATACACTTCAGTTGGTAGAGGTTATTCTAGATGGCGCGACCATGTAATACACATATACACCTAACAAGGTGCGCCAGTAGTACTCGCCTCTATCTATGAAACATACTGTTACGCCTCAGAGACTTGGCAAACGCGCACGGGGGCTTATCGCTAGTAATGGATTTAAGTAAATACAATACAACCGCCTGCCACTGGACATTTAATACAGGATCCGTCAACGATGCGGGGTGGGAAATATCTCTAAAACTAGGAGATTTACATTAAAATAGCTTATATAAAAGTTGAAGGTACGAAAGTGTTGCATATTACTAAAATATTGCTGATTATACAGGGTGGCTCAAAAAGTGTGGCAAACCGAAGTTATTACTCTATATTTAGGAAGCTTAAAAGCTTTGCATTGAAATACCAATAGTTTTAATATAAATTTGTATGGGTCTAACATGAACTGTTTTGGAGATGTTACCGATTTTATGCACAAAATGCTAAACTTCAGGCAGCTGCTGTAGATACTGAAATAAAAAATAAAACATTGCGTTTTTTGTGAATTGCCTTTCGAGTGTAAAATGGTGATCCTCGGCATTCATACTATACAAGGTGTCTGCAAATTTAATGATTTCAAAGGTTTTTAAAGGAAACGCACTACACATTTTAGAATTTTTGAAATGCCCCTTTAAAGAGATTTATTTTGATATCTTACTGGATAACTCTGAATTCAACTGTTTTCCAACTATGCGAGTGTGAGTATAAGAAAACAGTGTAAGGCCCCTAAAATGCTTTATTTAAAGGAATCACAAACTAGGTTTAGAAAATAAAAATTCAGCCATTGCTGACACAAAAACCCGAGAAATGCTGGAATAAATTAAATCTGAAAACTAGTTGAATTTAGGGGTGCTAAATAAGCTATTAGGCGAAAGTTTATTAAAAGAGTTTTTAAGAAATACAGAGATACATAGCGTGCTTCATTTACTAAGGCAAAATCATTAAATTTGCAAATTACGAGCACTTTGTATAGTTTTAATACCCATGAAAGAAAATATTGGGTATACAGTGACCCCCAAAAGGTCGGCATCATATGAGAAAAAAATTATTTTAGACTTTTCAAAAAAACTTTACACGTCAATAATTTGTGCTTGTCTAAAAACCTATTTAGCCCCTATCATATATACCGAGTGACGTTTACTTATTTAGAAAATTCCGTTTTTCGAAATTGTCAAAATCTAAAAAGTGCTATTTTTCGGAAATTAAGTAATATTGCAATGAGATTGTTTTAGAGTGTGTTAGTTTTGATTAACTGAACAATCTCAAGTCCAGAAAACACATATTTTTCTTTAACTTTAGCTTTAGCTTTTTCAATTTTTTAAATATTTTTCAGTTTCGCATACCATGACTTAATATTGAAATTAAAATTTTTTATGTAACGACTTTCAAGATTTATAATTGTAAAAAATAATATAAAATGTTAATTGCTCGTTTAGATTTTGTATTATTTACCGAAAACTGATATGTTCGCATAATTTTTACGTTTTTGATCCAATGTGCTTTTTAGGAAAAATATTTTTGAATGATTATTAATATCTATTTAAATGGCTTCTAAAAACTCGAACCTTGTTAGCGAATTACTGTTATAAAAATCCAAAAATCCTGTAAACGGTCTTTTACAGTTGTCTGAATGAGAAGCATTTTTAGAACATGTAAAGTGTATAATGAAAAATCTTCTCATTTAGACAACTGTAAAGGAATATTTACAGGATTCATTAAAAGGGTTAGATTAGAGTTTTTATCGAAGAAGCCATTTAAATGGATATTAATTATCATTTAAAAATACTTCTCCTAAAAAGCGCATTGCATCAAAAACTTAAAAATTATGCGAACATATAACTTTTCGGTAAATAATAAAAAATCTAAAGGAGTAATTAACATTTTATATTACTTTTTACAAATATAGCCTAAATCGTTAGTCTTCACATAAAAAATGTCAATTTTAAAATTAAGTTTTGCTTTTGTCTTCTTCTTCTTCCTCTTAATATAGGCTGAGAGCCTGTTACTTTCACACACTTGAGTGCGGTTTTATAAGCCATCTTAATCCGCGGCCGGGGTAGGTGGCTAGCCTAACCCCTTGAATTAAGGAAGAATGCCCTCGCAGGGGTCACGACCATCAAAGATGTTCGTATGATGGCCGGAGAGCGTACGAGGTTATCAATGCCCGGGTGTGGGGCTTGAACCCACTACACTGCTGGCGCCACGCAAGCACCAGCCGGCCACAAGCTGTTGGTATGTGAAATTTTGAAAAATATTTAAAAAAATGAAAAATTAAAGTTTAGCTAAAGTTAAAGAAAAATGTGTGTTTTCTGGACTTGAGATTGTTCAGTTAGCTAAAACTAATAGTCTAAAGAAATCTCATTGAAAACTTACTTAATTTCCGAAAAATAGCACTTTTTAGATTTTGACAATTTCGAAATACGCCATTTTCTAAATAAGTTAAAATCACTCGGTATGTATGATAGGGGCTAAATAGGTTTTTGGACAAGCACAAATTATTGTCGTAAAACGTTCTTTTCAAAAATAAAAAATAAAAAACTTTCCCATATGATGCCGACCTTTTGACGGCCACTGTATAATTTTGATGTGTTCGTTTTCAAAATCTGATTTCATTTGATAATACTCGTAGAATCAATTTATTCAGAATTTTTTTTTTTTTTTGGTGTTCATTATTTCTTGTATCTACATTACGGGATTTGTATTGTCTAAATCTGGTTCTTTGTTCTGTTCGATGGTTTTTGTTATCCCTTGAATTAAAGCATCTTAATTTTTAGTTTTTACTTGCCTCGTCTAAAAGACGAAGAACGTATTGTAAAAAATTACCCTCTGAGATTTCTTCAGATCTTCACTTCCAGGGTCCCTAGATATCAAAGAAACGCTTTTTTCAATTCCGTCTTTTGCCGGTATAACTCTAAAACTATTTTTTGGAGGAAGACGATACTTTGCATGCATATTATATGTCTACCTGGCATGAAACCGAGAAAATTTCGGAGAAATATATACAGGGTGAGCAAATAAGAAAAATTAAATTCTTTCTATTTTTGCTTTAACTCAAGACTTATTACTTACATGAAAGTAATAATTTGAACATATCTCAGGTTTTTGCACTTGAAGAAAAAAGGCATATTTAGACACAACATATAGGTACAGAGTGGGCACTAAAAAAATTGTTGCTTATTTTGCTTTAACTTAGACTCAGATAAAATCAGTAATTTGCACATAGCTCAGGCTTTACACTTGACGAAAATGGAACCCAAGAGATCAAGATAAATGTTGTAAGTGTAAAAAGGGACAACAAAAAGTGTGTTTAATTTAATACAGCCATGCACTGCACAGATCCGAGAGATCCTTCACGGATCAGTGGAAGAAACGCGTGGAACTGAAATCGCATTTGCAGGTGATGTAGTTCGAATCCTATCACCCGTAATGTTATTTGCAAGTTGATGTAATTCGCATTAGCAAATGTTTCCTTTTATTGTTTCAGTATTATTAGAAACGTGAAGATGCTTTTACCCCATATTTTGATAACGTTCTCTTTCATTGAATTGTTACCTGTTACTTCCAACAGCCGCCTAAAGTTAAGCATTTTTTTTTGCATAAAATCGTTAATATCTCCAGAACTGTTGGCGGTAGATCCATACAAATTTATATTAAAATTATTAGCATTTCAATGGAAAAGTTCTTGTAAGCTACCTAAATATCGAGCTTTCTATTTAAAAAAAGTAAGTTTAGGTCACCACTCTTTTTGACCTACCATTTATAATCATGTGATGTGCACCGCCTTCGTACCTCGTAGAATTTTTATATATTTGACTCAGATGCCCAATTTGTTTAAATGGCAAGTGAGCGAATTCAGCATCTGACAGTACCTATATACAGTCTGTTCTATAAAAAAGGCCTCGCCTTCTAGCTACTTTATTATTTATTTTAGACCCAATAAACCTTATATCAAATCAAATGACACATAAAAACCTACATTTTAACACGATCAACAAATTTTTATCTTCAATTGTTTCAGAGTGGTGACGTCACGTGCAATTTTTTTAAATGACACTGTATATATTTTTTGACATTTTCTGGTAGAGGTTTTTTTTCTCTTTTCAACAATATAAATATTTCATGCACTTGCATAAAAAAAATTTCTTGAAAAATTACTATAACTTTTTCACAGTGGGAGGCCCTGTACAAAACTGTAAACAAAAGTGTAACTCAGAAAACAAAACAAATAGTAGCCAAACGCTTTAACTGTCAGATTTCAAAATAATCTAAAGTGTTTATTGTTTTGTTTTTCTGAGTTACACTTTTGTTTATAGTTTTGTATGGTGGCCTCCCACCGATAAAAAAGTTTTTTAATTTTTCTCGAAAATTTTCTTATGTAAGGGCATAAAATATTTATATTGTTGAAAAGAGAAAAAAAAAAACCTCTACCAGAAAATGTAAAAAAATATATACAGTGTCATTTAAAAAAATTGCACGTGACGTCACCACTCTGAAACAATTGAAGATAAAAATTTTTTGATACTGTTAAAATGTAGGTTTTTATGTGCCATTTGATTTGATATAAGGTATATTGGGTCTAAAATAAATAATAAAGTAGCTAGAAGGCGGGGCCTTTTTTATAGAACAGACGGTATATGAACTTTATGTCACTCTCGTAGTTTTAGAAATATTTTTGTTGCCGGCCCCTGTATAGTAGCCCATGCTTCGATTACCAAAATTCAGTGTTGTTAATTCTGTGAGCGTACGCCGTTACCGTCAATTTTTCAGTCTTCGTATTATGCAGCTTGTTCTGGTATCCATATTTTTCACTAAAAGATCATCAACACCATTGATCGCATGCCGTGCCCAGACGAAGTTGGCTAATGTAATAGATTTTCGAAATATGACAATTCAGTTTTAAAAAATGATTGTGGCAGTTTTGTTGGTTGTTTTTTCTAAGAATTGTAACTCATTAATTCTTAACTCAAATATTATATTGCAAGATTTCAGTAACTACAGGGCAACTGATTTTATTAAGCTACTTGTAATAATATAGCTATGTTAGGTACCCACAAGAATTTATTAACACACGCAGAATGCCATCCGCGCGATGTTTAGATACGTTATCACGTTCGCCGTGCCAAAATCCGAAAACAAAACGACGCGCTACTTTTATTCCCTCGGCAAAAGGTGCAACAGAACGGCAACGTTGCTGGAGGTGAGTATGTCGATTGTGTAACACGGCGATATACAATGGGAGGCCACATTGTAGCAGTGTAGTCGGAGCTGTGTTGCTATTTTGTGTGCACCATTTTTTTGTATATCTCAAATATCAAAATTCCTTACCCCTCTCTTGATGCTTCTGTTACGAAAACCTTATTTAAGAGATTGACGAGGAATACACATGGAAAAACATGTTCCTTGACATGGAGGCGTGGGTGTCTGTCATATGTTCGGAGGCAAGTAAGATAGCCGTGCACATATATATATATATATATATATATATATATATATATATATATATAAATAGCCTAAGGAATATACTGCACATATTGCTCGTTTTTGTGCCTTGAAAATGATATCAACGTGGCAACTGTTAATGCTTTCAAAATACGCATAATAAACAACTTTCGCCATATCCTTACCTATTATCCTACTAATTTTTCTAATTACAAATACAGCTGAGCTGCGTCTTTTATTTAAACTATTGATTTGTGGTAGCCAGTCAAAATTACTAGATTTAATAGTTTCGTGAGAGTTAATTATATCGACATCCTTGAGAGGAGAACGATTTGATCTAAATAGTAAATTAAAGGTTTTGTTTTGATTTAAGATTAAGTTATTTGATGAAAACCACTTTATAATTCCTTCTATTACTAATTTTGCAACTGGTAGCAATTCTTCAATGCAAGAGTGATTTCGTACAATGCTAGTATCATCAGCAAATAATATAAAATGACCCATAGATACACTGGCTACTAAATCATTTATATAAATCAAGAATAGGATTGGACCTAGTATACTACCTACCTTGGGGAACGCCCATGGCTAGGGTTTTTTCTGCTGAAAAATGTGTAGTTACTACACCTTGTTTATTACAATTTTGTACTTGAACAATTTGTTTTCTATTAGTTAAATATGATCGAGTGCAACTTTATTTTATTTTATTTTATTTTGAGAAACCAACAGGCAATAAGCCTAATTACATGTTTCTTAACTCAATATAAATTTTATTAATGTACAAAGCCAGTTTAATTTAAATTAAATACTTAAGGTTAAATTAACTTAAACTTAATTGCGATTTATTATGTATATCCGATTTTCAGAATGTAAGAGGATCAGACAAAATTCATCATTGAAATCATATAAATTGTTCCTTAAACGATTTAAAGAAATGCCAAATAATTCAATATTTGTACTGTTCCTGTTAATAATGATACCCATATTAATAATTGGAGAAAATAATCGTATGTTTGTTCTTGCAAATGGTATGTAGAACGAAAAAATAGGACGAATTCCATGAGGCGGGATTCGAATAGAGAATTGTTGCAATCGAGACTATAATTAAGTATTTTATATGCAAATATTATGATGTGAGTAATTCTTCTATGCTGTAATGTTTGAATATGGAAGTGATCTCGTATCGGTTGATACGACTCAAATTCAGAACTAACCCCAAATTGTTTATAATATAAAAATTTTAACTTATTTTGAACTTTCTCAATGAGCTGCTGCAGATATTGAGTATGCGGAGACCAAACGGTACATGCATATTCGAGGTGAGATCTCACATACGCATTAAATATAATAATAATAGGTTGTATTTCACTAAATAAGTAAGTATTTCTTATTATAAAACCTAAATTCCTGTTGCAAGTGCCAACTGTTTTCTCAATGTGATATTTAAAATTAAGGTCCGACGAAAAATGTACCCCAAGATCCTTAAAGTTCATAATTCGTCGGAGATCTTTGCCATTCATTATATATTGTGCATTTATACAATTTTTTTTAATCCCATAGGTCATAACAAAACATTTAGATAAGTTAAAATGCAATTTATTGTTTAAACTCCATTGAAAAATGCTGTCTACATCAGCTTGCAATTCAAGTGCATCCTGTTCACTATAAATAAGGTTGTACAACTTTAGATCATCAGCGTAGAGCAGACACCTCAAATATTTAATGACACCAGGCAAATTGTTAAATGAATATTAAGAACAGTGGTCCTAAATTTGAGCCTTGTGGTACACCGATGTAGCATAAAAAGCTGATGAGTAAGGGCCTTGGTAAAAAACTACCAGTTCTCGATTTTGAAGGTAAGATTTTATAAAGCATAATAATTTACGTGAGAAACCAAATAATTGCATTTGTTTTGTTAAAATATTATGATTTACTTTATCAAAGGCTTTTTGAAAGTCCGTGTAGATTAGATCCATCTGTCCCCCTTTATCAATTTCAAAACTAGTGTCATGTACGAAAAACGTTAAATTTGTAACAGTCGATCTTTTTTAAGAAATCCATGTTGAAAATCTGACAGTACAGCCCTTACATGAGAATAGATTTTGTTATATATTATATACTCAAATATCTTAGCCGGCACAGGTAATACCGCCACTGGTCTGTAATTGTTAATATCAGTCCTTTTACCGTCTTTGAAAATTGGTACAGTTTTAGATCTTTTCCACCTTTCGGGGAATATAGAAAGTTTCAATGCCAGATTGAAAATTATTAATAGTGAGAAGGACAAACTTTCCCAGCAACCTTTGAAAATGTAACTAGGAATGCCGTCCATACCACAACTTCTACTATTTTTAAATTTTTTAATCGCCTCAATAATGTCATTTAATTTTATAGAATCTATATTTAATACATCTGGTAAGTATAAATCACTCCCTAAGAGATTATCATCATTATCCAAATCCCTATCATAAATAGAAGAGAAATGTTGTGCAAACCCTTCAACAATATTCACGTTTCCTGAGAATTGTTGATCATTCAGTGTAAATTCCTAAGTGGAAGTGTCATTAGATTTTCTACTTTTCATAAAATTCCAGAACATGTTCGGTTGGTTATTAAGTACAATACTATCTTCAACGTTTTTTATATAACTTTTATAACAGTTGTCAATATCTTCCTTTACCTCCGATCTTAATCTTTTAAATTCTGATAAAAATATGCATTTCTCTGCTTGTTCTTACGAAAGTGCTCCTTTAGTTTTATTTTTGCTATTACATCATGCGTGAGCCAATGTGGATAGCTCGTTTTATTAATGTTAATTTTTGGAACACATAGGTCAAAAATTTTGTTCATACAGTTGTAAAACATGTCGACGGCTTCATTTACATCCTTACATAATAGTAACTCTTGCCAATTACAATCATTCAACAGATTGTACATTAGCAGAAAATCTGCCCTTTTAAAATTATACTTACAAGGGATATCCAACCATTCTTCATGCCTGAGATTAACATTATCTGAGTTATAACCAGAGCTGGGCAGTAATTAATTACTTTGTAATTAAATTCCTTTTTCTTTATTTGCCTTGGAATTGAATTACTTTTCAAAATGTAGTAATTGTAATTGGGAATTGCCATTTTTGTTAAAAAGTACTTTACAGTTACTTTTTGAAGGTAATTAATTACTACATTCAATTGCTCAATTACTTTTGTGTAATTAAATTACTCTAAAGTATTTAAATTACTTTACAAGTATTTGAATTACCTGTGGTAATTGAAATTACTCGCAGTATTTGAATTACTTTATGGAAATTTAATTACTGACCTCGATTGGGTGCTAAATCTCCAGAACGCAAAATTTATTATAAGGTCTTATTATGTTACATATTAAGCATATCGATAAGGTATTCCCGGAACAACTTAAGCCTAATTTATGATATCCTCTGACGAGTCGAATAACAGCAACATTTGCATTTTGTACGACGCGTGCACAAAGAGTGCATTGATGCGTGTATGTAGATGTGATATGTACGTTGTAATAGTGAAGCTAATATTGTGTAAGACGCTAAAACTATATTTGCGGTAAGTATTTACAGATTACAATACCTATGGTATAAATATAATCTAAAACAGCTTCATTAGACGATATTGACTCATAATAATTATTTATTCAGTTATAATATCACAAGAGCATCGAAAATAATCGATTATTTTACAAGTAACGAGACGTAATCTGTGAAAAACCACGAGAGCGTAGCTCGACTGGTATTTTAAGGATTACGTCGAGTTACGAGTGAAAAATAATCATTATTTTTGACTGCTCGAGTGGTATTCGTTACGATTATATAATGAATAGACCGATAATAATAAATTATTTTATTTCTTAAGTTGGCACTGTTTATGTTGGTGGCACTGTAAGTCTAAGTCAAATTCAAGGTTATCAGGTTAGGTTTTGCGTCAGTTTGTGTCAAAACTGATGCAAAACCTAACCTGCTAACCTCGAATTTCAGACAGTTATTACATCATGGCTCTAGATTTAAATTATTATCCATTATTTTTGCTTTGTTGGACCCACCGAAAAATCGAAGTGATTATACCACGTCGTCAAGGGTATATCCGTTTATCTATACCTGGAAACTAAGTAAAATTCTCAATTACTATTGGCCAAATTTATGATGAGTTACATAATCATTTGAATTTGCTTGTTATAAACGATGTACCAGCATAGGGTTATACTGCCGTACAAGTGTTAAAAGCGTTAAGTCCACAAAATTACGTTTCGACATTTTGTAGGCAGCTGAGCGTCAACCGACGTCAACATAACCTACAAAAATTGGTTAAAATGTTGTAAGTTCGCGATTTCTCGATTAAAAAATACTATGTATCCCTCGGCACTGGAAGTTTCTTTTTATCCCTCATGTGGTTTTTTGCTTTGGCCCTACGGGCAACTAAATCCACAATCGTGATAAAAAGTCAACTTCAGTAATAACCTATGTGGAAATTAATATTAAAAAAATATTAGAAATTTGAACTTCCAAGTCTCTATACCTTTTTACTGAAGGGACTTTGTACTAAGGTATATTAGGTTTAATGGGTTTATTATAGCCTAAGGAATCTATGCTCAATCACTGTCCCATTATATTTGGGACACCCTGTATAATTGTTATCCTTGAATTTATTTATTTACTTTCATCTTACATCAAAACAAACTAAAAACTTTTGGTTTTGGTGAACGTAGCTACAAGATTTAATTTATTATCAAAAAATCTTCCAAGAACGTTCTACTAAATACAACTATATGACAATAATTTCTATTAAAAGTAATTGGTAAAGTAATTGATGTTGTACAGTTACAATTACTAAGTAATTGGTAATTGAATTACTATTTCCTGTGAGTAATTGGATCTCTGGTAATTAAATAACTGCATTGGGCGGTAATTGGTAATTAGTAATTAATTAGTACTTTTTAAAAGTAATTTGTCCAGCTCTGGTTATAACTAAGCAATAATTCCGGATGATTATCATCAAGAGGGACTAAAGGAGCATTTATTTTCTTTATTCACTAGCAGATTTGAATTACAAAAAACCAAGTCAAGCGTTCTGTTATTGCAATTTGGAATATTATTACAAGATTTAATATCTAAAGGGTCGAAACATTCTCCAAGTTTTTTACATGTGTTAGTACCCCCAAAAAATCATAACATTTACTTCAGGTAAATTAAAATCCCCTGCTATTAAAACATCGCTGTTCATGATATAATTATAAGTTTCAAATAAATTCAAAAACTCCTCTAATACCATAAAATTCTAGTTTTTGAAATAATATATCGTGCTGAATGCAGTCAAAGGCCTTCGACAAGTCGCAAAAAACACCAAGGCTGCACTCTTTATTTTGTAAATTCTCATACAGTAAGTTTAGGAGATCAAATATTGCATTCGTTGTACTTCTTTTGGGACGAAAACCAAACTGCGATTCACACAATATACTTTTATTTATGAGGAAGGAATTAAGTCGAACAAAAATTATCTTCTCCAAAATTTTAGAAAGCACTGATAACAGTGAAATTGGCTTATAGTTTGAAACTTCTAATTTATCAGCTTGCTTGTATAAAGGTTTAACAATTGCCTTTTTAATTTATCCGAAAAACGCCAAATTGAAGACAGCTGAATTATTTTTTATTACTGTTATAGGGATTTCATCAATTCCAGAAGAATGTTTATTTTCCATTTGTTGAATAATTTTCTCAATTTCAATTTCTGTCGTAGGAATTAAAAATAAAGAATCGTTTAGATTTAGGCGAATATTATTGATGTAAATAAATGGATTGCTTTTATCAGCAATAGTTTGTGTTAATGTCTCAGGTGCTGTAATGAAATAAGTGCTGAACATTTCTGCCACTCCTTTGGGGTCATTATTACTGAATTTTGTTTTTTCAATGAAATATTTTCGTTTTTATTGTAGAATTTTGCTCAGATTGCACAATTGACCGTGACATCTTTATTTTATTTTTAGATTCTACCATTTTATTGAGAAGATAATTTTTCTTCGACATTTCAATAGTTTTTGCTAAAATCTTAGAATAATTATTTACGTAATTAATAAAATGTTCGTTTGTACTATACAATTTATATAATAGGAGCTCACGTTTAGTTTTACAGGATTTTCTTATTCCCTTTGTAATCCATTTCTTTTGAGAAGTGTTATTTAGATTTATAGTTTTTACGGGGTTGGCTTTTTCGAAACAGTCTAAAAATAGCTTATAAAAGTTATCTAATTTGTTATTTACATTCTCAGCAGAAAAAACAGGATCCCAATTTATTTGATTAACTAAATATGATATATGTTTATTTGATTTATCTGAAAAAATCCTTCTTCTAATTTTACAGGCTGTGTTTCCGCAAGGTACAGGTCACAGAAAGTAGATTGCGTGTCAAGGTAGGTCATGAAAGGCGCTGTGATCATATGTGATGAATTGGCAATATGTGGAAAGTTGTCAAAAACATACAAAGTTAGGTTATATTTTAAATGACAAGTAAACAGCAACGGTGGGTAGAGAGATTTCGTTTGCGCAGTGACTAACGTCAAATGACAAGATTCTTTGTGTTTTAAAGTGTGGAAATTGCTGTTGCTGGGATAGAAGGTTTAGCAGAGCCTGGTTGTTCAACGTACATCATTATTTCCGCAATCCTATTAACATTCAAGAACTGCTAATACACCATACTGCAATGTTGCGTACGCCTCTGATTTATTGTGTCATTTGGCTTAAATAAGGTTAACAATTTAATGTCAATATGATAGATGTAAAATGTTACCAATACGAAACTTGAAAATTACTAGATTCTAACATTAGTTCCGATTTTCACCGCGTCCCGATCTACTTTCTGTAACCTGTAGTACACTATTAATTTTAAGCAAAATTGAATTATGATCAGAGAGCCCAGGAAATATGTTTTTCCTTAAAATAAAGTCATTGTTAATATTAGTTAAAAAATTGTCTATTAATGTCCGGCTATTTGCTGTTATCCTTGTAGGAGTTGTAAGTGTTGTATGTAAATCAAATAAACGTATAATGAAAAGAAATCCATTTTTAAAACTAGACTCACCTAGAAGATTAAGATTGTAGTCACCACATACAATTTTTGTGTTGTATCGTTCAAGAACATCCAAAAGATTGATGAAGGCTTCAATAAAAACAGGTATGTCCCCATCCGGTGCTCGGTAAAAACAAACAATTATTAGTTGATGTCCTACAACTACAGAGTACTCAAAATGTTTTTCAATTGGCGGAGGGAAATTGGGATTAACGAGTTCAATGAAATTACGACCATTCTTAACAGCAATAAGTGTGCCACCGTTTCCCATTTTCTCTCTAGAATAATTTGAAATATGATTTGAAAAAGAAATGAATCTAACTTCCGTGTTCACTAACCAAGTTTCCGTTAAACCACTGCCTCCTGCACTTACAAGCCATGCTGTTGGAGATTTGGCAACGCTGATCGTAGACCAATTTTTGTACTGTTTATTTATAAAAATGTCTGTTGAAATGTAGCGTGTGATTAAATATTAATATGTTTGACGAAATACATTTATTTATATTACTGTACTGTTCGTGATAAGTGCAAGTAAAATTGCTGCTAGAATTCATGGGGTTTATTAAGTATTTCACTGAGGTAAGTAACAACCTAACCTCATTTTTAGGGCATTTCTTGTAACTTTTAATTTTATATTTAGAATGCCACGAAGACGCTGTGTACCAACCACAACAGTACCTTAAAAGAACATCGTATGCAAACGCTAACAACATTTTCTTTTCAAAAGAACGAGATCCGAAAGAAAGCATGGCTTCGTGCAACAGCACGAGAACGTTGGACCCTAACAAAAAGTTCTGTCGTGTGTGAAATACATTTTAATGGAAAATACATTTGAAAACGTTAGAAATGAGAGTGGGGAAATGCAGAACTGTTGATCCATTACCCTCAATTAGCTGACAAAGCTGTCCCAAGCGTATTTCCAAATTTACCAACATATTGTCGTCGAAAGCGCCTCAAGAAAGGACAAATCCTGAATGTAGAAGAAGACAAATATTGGAAAGACATGCACAAATAGTGAAAGTGTTTTTAACTGATGACACCAGCAGTTTTTTTAAGTTTATGGAACAATTTGCGTCACACAAATTTAGATGTTACCTAGCAGAAAAGTTTATTATGTTCAAATAAGATTATTTACAGTAGCACCACCATAGTTTTTGCATATATGTTGTACTCTCAATCAGCAGTGGTGTATAGAAAGTTACAAACTTTAAAATAATTACAGAAATGTTCTTTTATACATATGTTACATAGGTTAGGTTGTTTTATTTTTATAAATATACTGTCACATGTTTGTATTAATTGACTATGTAAATAAATGTCACCATTACAGAAGCTATCTTTAGTTAATTACAGAGGCAAAATTTGATAAAAATTAAAACTGTGCTCTTTAAAGCAAAATTATTTCAAATGGGAGTATTGTAATTTAGGACCACCAACTACCAGAGCAATGTTGCCAAGTCTAACAGAATGGCTTGTAAGTGTAGGAGGCAGTGGTTAAACAGATAACGTCAATGTCCCAATTTATCTCAGCTTGTTCTTTCAAGAAAATTTCTGTTGATTGTATATTCTGACAAAAAATAACAATATTGTCCAAGTTTAGTTTATTGTTTGATACATTTTTATGCGTGCTCTTACGATTTATATCCTATTTTTGAGAAGGAGTCTGTTGGCGAGGGCGTAATTGGACTCCAGACGCTGTTGTGACTTCCTCCAAGGTAGTTGCAGATTTGGATGTGCTTTCCTCTGTTATAAAAACGTTGCCTTGGTTTACATCGTATGAAGCTCAGCTCATGTTTTCATCCTGGCACTGGTTATCAACTTTTAACACTGCGAAATTATTTACAAGTGTTCCGGTATGTTTGATTTTATTGTTGAAACTATTCCATCCAGTTTCAGTAGTATTTGAAACTACTACGTTTTTTTATTGAATGTCTTGTACGGTCAACACTTTTCCGTCTATTACCAATTTATTAAATGACAGATACGCTCTGCTACCTTCTTTTCTTGCCTGAACCATCGCTGATTTTAAAATTTTACGTTCCTCCAATACCTTTTCAGAAAAATTTTCGGAGACTACAACACCAGAGGCTTTCAGTTTAAAAGCATTTTTTAACAGCATGTCTTTAACTTTAAAATTTGTAAATTTCACAGCAACTGGACGGTTTATATTTTTGTTATTTGGATATCCCAGTCGATGAGCCCTCTCAATATCATATTCTTTTACCTCAATGTTGTAACTATTTTTAATTTGTAGAATAACTTTATTTTCAGTTTCTTGCCAGGTTTCACCTTTATTTTCGGTAATGCCATAAAAAACCAAATTATTCCTACGACCCTGGTTCTCCAAGTAATCCACTTTAGCTGCAAGTTTATCTACAATTAACTTCAAATTGGTATTCTCTTCTTTAACGATTGCAAATTCAGATCTAACTTCTCGAAACCCATTCTCACATGTTGCTAAAATTTTATCAATTTTGCGTTCGAGTTGAGCCGTTTCCATAGTGGCCTTGCTTAACCTTGTAGTGCAATATCGAATTTAATTTTTAACTGGGCATTGCAAGCACACTTTAATGTCAAATTTTTAGGTAACAGTATACTCAATCGTAAATACAAAACACGACAACCGTAGATAATACCAATAATTACCTCTGCACAAAACTTTAGGTTTTATAACTGAGATAAACACTTAGAAAATACAATTTTAGATCAGAGTACCTTTCACACGTCTTGACTTTGCAACGAACGGGCGAACAGCGAATAGCTAATACATTACAATATTATGATATTCATACTTTACACCCTACATTAGAATTTCTCAAAGTAGAGCACTTGCTCAGGTGTAGGAGGTATGCAGCTTGATTCACGTAATGGCAAATAAAAACACAGCACCAGAAACAAATTGGAAGTCGTTGTAAAATACAAAATTTATACGTTAAGTAAGCCATACTCACAAACTACCTACTCGATGCAGCTGGGGGTACAGTTACTTTGACAAAGTTCGTAAACGGGTACTCAGTACTCACTGTCTAATGATTTTTTACTTCCTTTTACTATAAAGGAAGTATTGGATTCACCCCAAAAATTCGAAATTGAGTTTTCAACAGATCTTCACGTTTTAGAGTCCCCTGATCCCAAAAAACATATTTTTTTTCATTGGTCTGTCTGTGTGTCTGTCTGTCTGTGTGTCTGTCTGTCTGTGAACAGAATATCTCAAAAACGAAAAGAGGTATGGCGTTGAAACTTCATATATAAGTTTTGTGTACTATGTAGATGAGACAGCAAGCTTTTGAAGAAAATCGCATAACCGGAAGTAGGTGTTTACTCTTGTGATTTTTCAGTTTTTTTCGATTTTTTCAAAAACGGCTCTAACGATTTTTTTTTAACTTTAAATTTTTCTTACATTTTTAATGTGTATTGATGTGAGATAGGTGATTTTCCAGTTGAATACTTCTAAAGTGGGTTTCTTTTGTTTTTTTCTATTTTTTTTATTAACTCCTATTTTAAATAAAACACCCGGTATATTATTACATTTTTGAATTCACCTTAAAATTCTAAAGAAAATTTGTCTCTTCAACTAACACTCGATTTTGTACCGTTTTTGTAGAATTTGTAATTTTTGAAAATTTTTAACAAATGGTTAAAAATTAAAAATGAAATTTTTGACTAATTATAAGATCACTGTAAAAGGAAGTTGTGTGAGTGTATCACACCAGATTGTTTATGCTACTAATTGTTCAGTTGCCAATCATATTTTGTTGTATCAAATGTTTGCATCATTAATCTTGTTGCATTTTACATTCATTTCTAATTAAGTTACCTATTCTACAAAAAAACAAGTACCAATCAAAAACTTGGCATCCTACATATACCATGAGATAAAAAATAATTATTCTGAGCAGGCCTTGATATGTGTTATACGTTTGGCAGTACTGAAGTGTATTGTCAGTCTATGTCAAATTCGATATTTGCAGGTTAAGTTTTACGTCAGTCTGTGTCAAACCACAAACAAAACCTAACCTATTAATCTCGAATTTGACATAGACTGACAATACACTTCAGTACTGCCAAACGTATAACACATATCAAGGCCTGCTCAGAATCATTTTTTTTATCTCATGGTACAAAAATGAATAAAATAAGCTCACACAAAATCGACATCGTCCCAAGCAGAAAAAGACAAATAAATTTTGTAAATGAACATTCATTTTTATTTTTCAAAGTTATAAACAAAACTTGCATATAATTTGTCATCCTATATGTACATAGATGAATAAAATACATACACACAAAATCGTTACATCGTCCTGAGCATAGACATTTTGATAAGAATTTAATATTTTTCAAGGGCATAAAAAACTGACACATAATTTGTCATACCATATAAATAAGTTAATAAAATACTTTCACACAAAGTCGCTACATCGTCCCAGACATAAAAAGGCATAGGGTAAGGTAGGGAAAGTGCATTATTGGGGCAAGTGTGCGATTGCAGTCTCTTCAGCAGAAATGCAGTAATCTACATCAAGGGGCCATCGATGTACTAATACACAATCATCTGAACACTAGGTGATGCTGCAAAGGATTCTTTCTCCTGGACGTTATCTGTATACGAAGTAATCAGAAGTAATACTATAAGTACTTCGATATTATCGGGTTATATGTCGATAACTTGTTGCACAATAATAAAAGAGTGTCAGTTTGACAGGTTAAATAGTCCGACCGCATCAGCGGGAGGATTATTCTGTCAAACTGACACGATTTGTTATTGTGCAGGAAGTTTGAGACGTATAACCTGTTCGAAGTACGCATTGTATTCGATTTGATTATTTTGTGAGTAAATTTTAATATTAGGAACAAATAAATATTTTATTGGCAGCTCGATTTGTTTGAATTAACCTAGCTGAAAGTAATCTCCATGAAAATAACATCAAGTAGACAAAAGTTATGTATTGCGTTGCCTAGTGAAGTTACTATAGTATAATCGATTTTGTATAATCGAAATTATACAAGATAACTTAACTAAATCCAGCCTTTTGATTGGTTGAAATCTCTACGAATAAAATAATCACTTATAATACCATGAGTAGTCAAAGTTATGTCGACTATTTTTACGGTGGTGTCACGAATGTCCATTGCGCTTTGGTACGATTAGGACGAGTGCGCTAGCACGAGTCCTAATCCCAAGCGAAATGGACATGAGTAGTGATACCACCGCAAAAATAATCTACTTAACTTTGACTAAGAATGGTATTCAAGGGACTATTTAATGAACCAAACTACTTTTTCAAATTAGTTTTCAGTAAATCTAGCAACAAATTACGCAATTTCTATAGTAACAGAACACTAATATTGACTTTTTCTAATAAAAATCACATTTGTTTAAAATAGTCACTTGAATACCTTCTAGGAAGATATATCCACTGATATTTTTTTGATTGGTCAAGAAACGTCAGAATTCTGGAATTTCATTGGTCACTTTTTGACAGATGACAGGTGAATTGAATAGTCAAAGAAATACTTGTCTAGCACTTTTACATTTGTTGCCGTTTGATAGACAAGAAAAACAACAGTAATTGATTTCTGCTATAGCGTCCATTAAGTTACGACGTGTGTCCAATAGAGCCAGTAGTAAATACAAGTGAAACAGAAATAATACAGAACTGTCTAACTAAATTTCATGGTTCGGTTATGTACGTTTGTGTTTCCAGTCTTTGTTTTAAACTTCTGGAGAGCAATACCTGGCAAACGTTTAAATTCTCAGGTCCAAGTAATGCTCTTTTGCTTTTAGAATACTGTAACAACCTTGCGATCGGGCCGATGCAGACGCGTAAGTCAGCGACCGAATATTCGAGAAGCGGCCTTGAAACTAGGCGCAGACACCTGAAGTCGGCGGCCTTGGTGACTAATACGCGTGCAGCCTTCCGGATCAATCCAGAACGACCTTTGAGCCAGGTGCAACGGATGACTCACGCTTTCGAGAACGCGCTTGAGGTCAACACACGCGAATGCGTCATGCATTTGCCGGAAAAGCGAGTAAAGCCTCGATTGTTCTAGAATGACTCATTCGTGATATATAAATACGTGTCAGCAGGAATAGGCAGTTCAGTTCAAATTCGACTCGAAGCGCGTAGAGCTCCCATATAAATAAACCCGTGTGTACATAATTCTGGTGATATAAATAACAAATAAATATAACCATATAAATCATTAATGTTAAGTCGTATATAAATAAACAGTGTATTGTTGTTAGAAATAGTTCGTTAGTTTAAGTAATTTGTGTTCTGCCTTGATAATTCTTGTGTTTGTAAATAATTGTAATTAATCGTTGTAAATAAATGTTTAATGCAAGAAGCGTCGTATAATTTTTTAATAGCCCAAAGTAAAAACGTAACAATACTTTGAAGCAGTGCAAGTAAATGGTGGGCCGCTGTTACCACTGGCTGCACTTCGTGAAGTAAGTAGTTATTCATAGTACGTTATATTAAATAAATCTAAATTTTAGAGAGTAGCAATAAAAATCAGTGAATCAAGTGCTACAACAATAAAGCAGCGAAGTAAAAGAAATCCGATTTTGTCAAGTTCAGGAAAATTAAGGCCGAGGCGTAAATATAATGCACTTTAATAACTATTAAATATTATTGTGACGACCTAACCTCACTTTTATGTGTTGACTTTGACAACTGACTGGAAGTTTCATGATTATAGTTGTTAAATTACCAACTTGATAGTTAATCTTAAGTCATACACATCCGCGTGTGACGTCAGGAGGAAGAATCCTGGGACAGATAGTAGGTGATTTTTGTTTTGGATCCACAAACCATGGAGTACCTGATTTTTGTCAATTATAACTTTTAGACATACTATTTTCAAACAAAATAAATGAAATCTCTTTTTGCTAAATCACATGGTTCTTGATTTGTAGATCCAATGACTCATCTCTTAGTATACAGATTGTCTGCAGATACTAGGTACTAGGAACACACAGCAACTAGATACAAAGACGGTTTGTTTGTCTGACAGTCTAACCGTCTCTGTATCTAGTTACTGTGTGTACTTAGTACCTGCAGACAATCTGTATACAGGATCTCTATTATTTGCTTAAGGTCGCTAAATCAACACACTTACACCCGTATGCATAGTCATTCCCCAGCGGTTCGCCGGAGTTTCGTTATGAATAGTATGTTGGCGGCACTGTACGTCTATGTCAAATTCGAGGTTGGCAGGTTAGTTTTGTGTCAGTTTATGTCGGAAAACCTAACCTGCTAACCTCGAATATGACATAGACGTACAGTGCCACCAACATACTATTCATAACAAAAATTCCGGCGAGTCGCCGGCGAGCCGCTGGCGAACGACTATGCATACAGGTGTAAGTGTGAGGTACCACCATTCCATTCCTCATATGAGAAAATTGTAAGATAAAGACAACAACTGCAAAATTTCCCAAGTGCAATAAGAAAGACAATAGTTTTTGGGAATTTCCTTTTGCTGTAATGGCACTGCTGTAAAGTCAAAAATGTTAAGTTATGCCACTTATTATTAAGCAACAGTAGTATTTGTCAAAGTTACATTAAAATATTATCTCCAGTTTGAGAAAACTGTGCGACAAGGACATATATTAAAAAAAATCACTAATACCGGTACCTTACACTTAGTGTATTAATCTAGTGACCTTGCATTTGCTGTTATTTTAGAGTGCCATTTTACATCAGTGATTTCCTAACCTTGTTGTGCATAGTTGTAACGTGTTCGAGAATTTTAAGCTAGTTTTTGCTAAGTATTAGTATAAAAACATGTAGAATTTATTGTTTACTACGCTCTCGCCCCACAAATTTGTAATTGTGGGGTGAGAGCAGAGTAGAGATGCATTTCACCCTCAGGATAATTTTAGTAAAATTTTAATTTCAAGAGACTAATTTTATGTTTTGTTTTAGATCTATTCACCAAAAGAAAAAGTCAGAGGGCCAAAGGTTACCTCGCCAAAGCAGTGGATCAAATAAGAGGTGGACAGACAGTGTGTGGCATATCAAGTGAGCAAAATATACAATATTCCCCTAAATAACGAGTGTTTCAAAAAGAACGCAATTTTTATATTTCGCACCATTTTTTTCTGTAAAAGTTGCAACCCTAAAAATTTTACATCTGTCATCTTTGATTGTTGCGATTTTTACTTATGGAGCGCTCCACGAAAGAACAACGCCTTATGTACATTGTCGTTCCAGTCGGTCTCTAGAAAACATTGCAACTGTGAATGTGAGCTGAAAATCTGCGAACGTTACTACACGTGATAAGAGAGTTCTTGTGGCCTCAAGTGGAAGCTATGGACCTGGAAGATATGTGGTTTCAGCAAGACAGTGCCATCTGCCACACTGCTTGTAAAATAATTGATTTATTGGGAAAACGATTTTTGGACCGCATTGTCTTCTGAAATGGCAAGGGTAGTTGGCCACCGAGATCGTACCATTTGACGGCGTGCAACTTCTTTCTTTGGGGTTTTTTGAAATGTCAGGTCTATGCAAATAACCTTCGAACAATTCCCGAGCTCAATGCCGATATCCAACGCGTAATTAATGAGATAGAGCCGCAACTCTTCTTCTTCTTCTTCTTCTTTTCCTTATACCTTTTCAGGGTGTCGGATATGAGGTCCAGTCCTTCCACTCCTTTCGGTTCTTTGCCATTCTTTTCATATCTGTCAATGTTTTGCCCCTCTTGATGCCAATTTCTTCGATCCTTTGTCTCCACCACTTTCTGGGTCTTCCCCTTTTCCTCTTTCGTCCTCCTGTTGACTCAGTGATCTTTTTTAATAGCGATTGTTTATCTTTTCTTATTATATGGCCATACTATCTTAGTTGTTTCCTTTCTATAAAATCCATTATTCCTTCTATCCCTTCTATCCTCTCTATCCCATTTGGTCTTCCCCTCGATTCTTCTTAGGAACTGCCTTTCAACTGCATTGATCTTGCTTTCATGTTTTTTGTTTATGGTCCATGTCTCACTCCCGTATGTTAATGTTGGTCTCGCTGTTATGTTGTATACTTTCAATTTCACTTGCTTATCTATTTCTTGTTTTTGTAATATTGGTGTGTTGATTGCATAGTATATATTCCTCGTCTTTTTCATTCTATGTGCTATGTCAACTTCTATTCTTCAGTCATCTGTTATTACTGAGCTGTGACTACTTCTATTGTATTCCCGTTTATTTCTATTTTTCTTACCATCTCCGTCGCGAGGGTCATTTGAAGGATATTTTATTCCATAATTAATCGGAATATGTCTACCTTAAAATTCAATAAAAATATCAGCAATCCCTCAAAAAAACTTGCGTTGTATTTTAAAATTAAAAATTGTGTTCTTTTTGAAACACCCTTTACATTACTGGACTACGTTAAAAGGTAGGCGAGGACAAAAATCCAGTCCGTATGGTCGTTCCATTGCTTTACCTGCTGATATAAAGTCCAAATTAGCAAATAATCTTGCAACTATGGAGAAATATGGTTTTGGAAGTGATAAACTTAGTACGTGATTTCGTAAAGCAGAATAATTTAAAAACCCCTTTTAAGAAAAGAATACTGGCTACTTTCATTTATGAAAAGACACAATTTGTTGAAGTAGCAAGGAGAAAGTGTTAATGCATTTATTATTTACAATTACTTGGAATTAGTTAACAAAACTCTCACTGATCTTGACATTAAAAATAAAATCATACTTAATCTGGAATCTTGACGAAACAAGTTTCTGTTCAGATTCCAGCAAGATGGTGCCTAGGCTACCAGAACGGAAGGAATTTCCAGGAACTACATATGCTGCCACCCTTACTGGCTGGATGCAGATGTTTTCCAAAATTATTTCCAGAACAACTTTCTCAAAACAATAGATGATGAAAGGTCTGTCGTCCTTATGACGGTCAGCAACACAAATTGGTGTAAAAATCATTCAAATAGCAATTGATGCCGAGGTGACAATAATTAAGCTGTCACCACACAGCAGTCATATTCTACAGCTGCTAGACTTGAGCGTCATGAAATCTGTTAAGGGCAAATGGAATCCCGCATTAGTGCCTTGGCAAAGAAAACATATTAAAAACGCCCGAAATTTTCAATAATCCTAGAACAGATATGGTTCAAGACCCCTAGGGAAGTTATTACAAATGTCTTTAAAAAAGCTGGATTATTTCCATTCAATAACAGAACTATTCCAGAGGAGTCATTTCACTTAGATGCGCTGAGTCGTTGGAAAGCACACAACAGTCAAGATGTAACTAGTCAGGCAGCCGCTAGTGCAACTGCAACTGCTGCTCAAGAAGGGGATTGTCCTCAACCGGGCCCATCAAGTCCAGCTCCATAAACGGCAAGTTCGTTTGATAAACTTATGGTAGAATGTATTAAAAAGGGTAATGCAGAAAAGCAAAATACGTGCAGATTCAGAAATAATCACAGTTGAAGAAGTCCTGGAAAGATTACATAAACAAATGGAAGACGAAAACAGCATTTGGAAAAAAGGTGTTTCTAGGAAAGTACAAAAAAAAGAAAAAATTAAGAAGCTGAAACATCTGAGGAAGATGAACAGCTCATGAGACACTCAGAATCCAAAGACGACAATTTTCAAACTACCATTAAGACAGAAAAACAAGATATCAAAGAGGAAGATGACATAGGTATACATTCCTATGTGGAATTGAAGCCGCTCCTTAGAGCTCTTTTGACTTTGTTAGTGGGGTGGTTCGTCACTCCTCTCCACTATCATTTACAGGTCGTTGTGTTTCTTTGCTTCCTCTGCTATTTTCCTATCTTTTATTTTTTCTCTCCATTTATCAATTCTCATGGTTTTTATATCATTTATTACTTGATCTTCCCATCTTATCTTCGGTCTCCCCTTTGCTCTCGTTTCCTGTGGCTTCCATTTCATTATCTTCTTCGTAATTGAATCTTCTTCTTTTCTGTTTACATGTCCGTACCAACGTATTCTTCTGGCTTTAATTTCTTTTACTATATTTTCTCCTTTTAATATTTCCTCTATCTCTTGGTTTGTTAATCTTATATATAGTTCTTCATTTATCTTCTTTGGTCCATATATTCTTCTAATCACCTTTCTTTCAAATATTTTTAGTTTCTCTGAATCTTTATTTGTAATACACATGGTTTCGCTTGCGTATAGTACTGCTGGTCTTATTGCTTGTGTCCTGATTTTATTCTTTGTGCTATTTCTATGCTTCTCTCGTTTTTGTTACTTATTAATGTTCCAAGGTATTTGAAGAATTGAACTTGCTTAACTTTATATTTTCCCATTACTATTTCTGGTGTATTTTCTAATATCTGTTCTCTACTAATTTTCATGTATTTGGTTTTCTTTTGGTTTATTTCTAAACCTCGTTTTCGTGCTTCATCGTCTATTTTCTTTGTTGTTTCCTCCAAGCTTCTCCTGTCTCTTGCCACTACTGCAATATCATCGGCATACGCAATTACTTGTGTTGACTTTTGTATTATGGATCCGGCTATTTTACAATTTCTTATTACACCCTGTAATGCTATGTTAAATAGAGCTGCGGAAAGCCCATCTCCTTGCCTTACTCCTCTTGTTTGTTTCACTGGGTTTGTTAATCCTTGTGTTATTACAGCTGCCTTTGATTTCTCCCATGTCATTTTAATTAGTCTCCTTATCTTTGTTGTTATTCCTAATATTGATATATCTTCCATTATTGTTTTCCTTTCCAGACTGTCGAATACTTTTTTAAAATCTATATATAATATATACAGGTCAATCTCTCTTTTGATATTCTCCTATCTCTCTTTGTATGTACTGATTCAATCTCTTTAGTATTATTGATGATAGCACTTTGTACACTATATTTAGTAGCATTATTCTTCTATAATTGTCACATTTTGTTAGATCCCCATTTTTTGGTATAGGCATTATCATCCCTAGTCGCCATTCTTCACGCATTACTTCTTTTTCCCATACTACCAGTAGTAGCTCATATATTCTTGCTTTTAGCTCATTTCCCCCATTTCTTAACATTTCATTATGTATACTTGTATACTATGTGCTTTTCCATTTTTAGGTTATTTATAACATTATTTACTTCTTCTTGTGTTGGGTTTTCCACTGTTTCTTCTTGCATGTTATTTAATTCTTCATCTTCACTAACGTCTTCCTCTGCTGTTTCAATGTGCTCTAGGTACTCTTGTCATTCCTTTTTGTTTATTTTTATTATTCCATTCTTCCTTGCTTGTTGTCGTATTTGTCTATATAATTTTGTGTTGTTCTTGTTGTCTTTTTCTAGCTCGTCCATTCTTGCTTCTAACCATTTTAGTTTCTTATCTTTTATCAATTTTATTCCGTTTTTTCGTATTTGCTTGAACCTTTCATAATTTTATTCTTGCTTCTCTCTTTTTCTTTATCATTTCGTCGCACTCATCATCATACCAATTATTTTTCTTCTCCATTTGTTTTCTCTTTATGGTTTTTTCTGATGCTTCTATTATTGCAGTTTTTATGTTTTCCCATTCGTCTTCCATGTTATCACTTTTGTTTTTCCTTCCTATTTGTGTTCTGACTTCTTCTTGGAACTTTATTTTATTTTCTTCATTACTTAAGACTTCTTACGTTCCATTTTTTTGTTATTCTTTTGATTTTATTATCTCTTACCAGTCTACCTCTATTATATTTTCTCTTTTCTTTTTAATTAGGATGTGGTCTATTTGGTTTCCTCTGGTTTGTCCTGGCCTTGTCCATGTGATTTTGTGTTCCTTTTTATGTTTGTATTTCGTACTTACTATAAACAAATTAAATTCTTCTGCTAGGTTGCATAGTCTTGTCCCATTGTCGTTAGTTTTTTCATGCACTGTTTCTTTGCCTGCTACGTTTTGTATATGATCTTCTTTTCCTATCATTGCATTTAAATCCCCTAACACTATTAATGTGTCGTGTTTTGGGATTTTCTCACATGTTCTTTCTATGGTTTCGTAGAATATGTCCTTTTCTTCAGTTGTTTTTTACTCTTAGATATGAAATTCTACCATTTATTTTCTTAAATTTCAATATTTGATTTCTGAATTTTTATCTATCATAAACGCTGTTCCATTACTTCCTTGTTTTTTTTCTCCGACCTATAGTAGTGAGTATTTTTCTTTATCTATTCATCCTTAATCTTTCCATCTCACCTCTTGTAGTGCTAATATTCCTATTTTATATCTTTGCATTTCCCTATTTACTTCTTCCATCTTTCCTATTTCTAACAATGTTTTTATATTCCATGTCCCTAATCTTGCCTTATTTCGATTCTTTCTTGCCATTTTACTCTTTTTCCATTTCCTAGCCATTCTCATCATCCTTTTATTTCCACCAGTTCCTATTTGCGTAGTTAACTTTTTGGTTTGGGTTCGTTCTTCGCAGTTGGAAACCCCACTAGGAGACTTTGTGTCCATACAGTCTTGCCTCCGAATTTATTAGTTCTTTCTGCTTCTTGCGCCTTTCTTTTATTACTGTTTCCTACAGGTTTTGTTTGATCATCCGGTGATCTTTCTGCCACTGAGCATTTCTTGCTTTTCGCCTCTTCATTCTCATTTCCTAAGACATCATCTTCTTGCTGTTGTAATTGCTCGAGTGTGTAGTATTCTCCATTTAATATTAATTTATTACCGACAAGCTTTGCTCTGTAGTTCTTTGCCCTTGCTTCTTTCATATATTCTACTAATGCTCTTCTTTGTTCTCGTACCTGTTTTGTGTAATCTTCAGAAATCCAAATATCTGTTCCTTTTAATTTATTTGTTGCCTTAAGGACTTCCATTTTTTTGTTCCAGGAACTAAATTCTATCATCACCGGTCTATTTTTCCCTGGTTCTTGTGTTTTCCTGCCTATTCTCTTTATTTCACGGAGTTCAGTTTCCATATTTAATGCTAACTCCATTCTGCCTAGGATATTTCCTATTTCTTCCATCAGTGTTGGTTCCTGTTTACTGATGACATAGGTAAAGCAGCAAAAAAAGGAGACTGGCCGACTGTTAGATTTTGCACTAAGAAAAGATATAGTTTCGGTTTTGCCTCGACCTCAAGAAAAACTTAATTTTTCTATATCTTTTACTAACTTCAATCTCAATATTTTTTTAAATAAATTTTTAAAATTAATTTTCTATTTGAGGTAATTCAAAACTTCAGAGTGGATTATGTCTGCGAAATGTCGAAGATAAATGCACTTGCCCCAATAATATTACTATGTATTTATGTGTAAAACTTATAGCCGAATACGCACTTGCCCCATACTGAGGGGGAAAGTGCAGTTTCAACATTTTTTTTTAATATGCGAATTTAGGTTTTATTTTTGATTAATTTATGTTCTTTGTCCATTAAAGTATCAATAATTGAACATATATTGAGCCTCAACCGAGAGCATTTCTGTTGCAATGCGTACTTTATTTTAATCCAGATGTAAACAAACTTTGGAAAATATAGGTCCGTACTTCCCCACCTTACCCTAAGTTTTGAAAACAAGAATTTTTTTGAATTTTTTAATCATATAAATAACTAATCTGAAAATAATTATAGTGAATCTATTACAAAGTTATTTTTACTGGGACGTTTAAAACACATTTGGTTCTTATTTGCATAGCTATCTGCCCACCGCACGACTTTCCATCATATGGTGGGAATGCGATTATTAAAAGTGTTTGCTTTATTTCCTCGAACACCTACGATGTCAATTTGTAAAATACAAAAAAACATTGGCTGAACAAGTCACAAATAGTAAACACATCTTAAAGCTGGCTTCCTAATTACATAAATTTAGAAAAATATAGCTATGATTCCTACCTTTTTAACATACCGGCCATTAGTCTCGTTTTGGTTTTAAAATAAAGGAAATCTGAATCTACTAAAGTTGGTAACAAAACCTTGGTTTGAAAACAACTTTAGCTCTTTAAGATTGAAAATTAAGATAAATAAAACAAGTTCCTCAATGCAAAACCATTATATTTGCATTAACAATATAATAAGAACCTGATTTTGGAAGAGAGAGAGAGAGAGAGTGAATATAATACATACAACACTTTTATGTATTGCGATTCCGTATTTTATCAATAAAATATATATTATTTTTCAATGGAACTGAATAGCAGTTATAGAATTTTAATAAATTAATATCTATCCAAAACCAGACCTTAGCATTAACAAAAACATTGCATTTTGCATAATAAAATATAAGACTGTTTTCGGTTAGAATTCATTTTAAAAATCACGATAAAATGTCACCTTCACTTCAGTAAGTAATTATTTATTTATAATATTAATGAGTGTCTTAACGACCACTGCAGTTAATAATTTGTGCATATCTGTTTTACATATAATTTATTAGTGTTGTAGTAATTTAATTTGTTTCAAATAGTTAACAGGCACACTATAACAAAATATAAAATGAAATTCAACGGAAAACTGTACATGCAGTAAACGTTAAGACCCTTTCTCTAATTAAAAAAAAATTATTCAAGAGCATGGGCCTGCTACATGAAGTCATCAAACTCATCGAAGTCGTCCACATAAGCAGAGTATTGATTTAGCTGCTACAATGAAAAATAAATAATTATTCTCCAACTTAAACAAAGGTACAAATAAATATTAAAAATATCACTTACATTGTCACCTTCCATTCTAAGTTTAGCTTTTCCTTTTCCTTTACTCTTTTTCGCTTTATCGCCTTTTTCTATTTTTTGTTTTTCCAAATACAGATTGTCTATTGTTGTTTTAATCTTCTTTAAATCGAAAGAGTTTACTGAAACAATATAATTATTAACTTGCATAATACAAAATATATTTATTATCTTACATGTGGCACAAACGCCTCTAACAATATTCTCGGCAAAATTAGGATATTCTTCACTTTTGGCAAATTGTTGAATATTCTTAATAAATGAATCTGCTAGCTCTTGAAATTCTTCTTTATTCGTTGGTTGCGCACCATCAGAGCCCTTATTATTACCACCAAATGTAGTCTCCAACGCTAATTTCAAATCAGACTCTTTTTCGCGCCGTAATTGTTCCTCCAGCGATATTTCCTCCTCTTGCTGCTCTTTGACGCGCTTTTCTTGTTCTTCTTTCTTTTGCCGCTGATTTATAAAATTATACAATTACTACATATTGTTTGAGACTTTCACGGTTACTCGAATTGTAAATATTAAAATTTAATTTCAGCTTACATCATGTTATCTTTCGCGAAAAAATGGTAGGTGTTTATCTAGAAAGACGACGCGGTCTAGGCCGAAATTTAATTTGCATATTGAAAATATGTAATTAGGTTGATATATTCATTGAAAGATCGTTAATAAATACCTCTCGCTCTGCAATTTTGTCTTGTAATTTCTTCTTGGGTTTAGGTTTTCCTCCTTCTACTGCCTCGGCCTCAAGTTTCTTTTCTTCTTCTTCATCTTCCCAATTTTCCTATAAAGAACCATAAATTCAATATTATGTCAGCCAAATATGTAACACTTTTACGAGTTACTTCATTTTCCTAGCGACACAGTGACAAACGTTCTTTGCGTATTGTTTGTAGGTAATTTCTAGGCATGCACAAACTAAACCCATAATACCAGGTGATTACAAATGCTTTTCCACTAAGTTCCCTTTGAAATATTCGTTGTATGAATAATATGTTGGTAGCACTGTAAATCTATGTCAAATTTGAGGTTAGCAGGTTAGGTCTTGCGTCAGTCTGTGTCAAAGCTGACGCAAAACCTAACCTGATAACCTCGAATTTGACATAAACTTATAGCACAGATTAAACACCTAACGGACTCAGAAGCGACACTCCGCGGCGGCGCCTTTGATGTTCGAGGTGTCTTATTTTGGCCAGGCGGCCATACTGAGCAAGTAGAAAAAGCGGGAAATTTAAAAAGCTGAATTATAGGCGCACCACTGACAATACCTGTTAAAACCAATCCATGGAAACAGACATCATGACATCACAAATCTACTCGCTTCTGAGTCGGTTAGGTGTTTATTCTGTGCTTACAGTGCCACCAACACATTATTCATACAACAAATATTTCAAAGGGAACTTGATGGAATTTATAATCAACTGGTATAAACTGCTGTAGTCGTTTGCTTTATTGTGGTTGAATAGCTTCAACCCTTGACAGAATTTTTTGAAATACAAAACACCCCATTTACACTATTTTCCTTTACTCAGAATAACAATGTGCTATTAGATTACTTGTATATAACAAAAATCTTTACTAGGTTTGAAGTTGTATTATGAAAATAATAACATACTAATTCAATAATTCAATATTACACTTACACAGAAATAGATTATAATAATTATAATTATAATAACTAGGTACACCAAACTGATCGCTTTATCTCTTAAGGTAGTGAGTTTCGGTTATAATCCAGGTATGAAAACTTCTATGTTGTTGAAATGAAAAAATATGTAGTGGTGAGTCAATACTGCTACAATAATATTTTACAAAAAACACGACTAGAATGAAAAGAATGTAGCGACTAGATTCAGCTGAGACTAATTTTTGCCACGTAAATTTGATTTGAATGAACGACTACCTAAAAAAAACTACTGAAATAATATACTCTACAAGTTTTTGCTGTAAGAGGTTTTAGCTAACCATGACAATATAGAGACGACGATAACACAAATTTTAAATTTGACACAATCATTTATAAAATTAAAAGTATAACCACGTGTCTACAAAGAGATAACTTGAAAGGGAAGGTTACAGATTTTATTGAATAAGCAAATAGTGGTGCTAAAACAAAAATATATATTAAGGAGAAATAACCCAATATCCAAGATGGCCGAATCATCAGATGGGGAAGAGAGCTCCCTGGAAAATGGTGATGTAAACTGTGAAAAAAGCAAGGAAAAGTGTTTTTCGTGTAAAAGAAATGTAGGAAAATCTAAAGTGAAGTGTAGAAAATGTGGAGCAGCGTATCACAACAGCTGTGCTACTTGAATTCAAAAAAATTAAAAACTTGATGGAGGAGAAATTATCTGCTGTAGAAATAAAGAAGAAAAACCTATTTTCCTCAGAGATACAAACAACAAAAGACTACATAACTGAAAATAGACTATTAAAAAAACTGGTGCAAGAAATGGAAGACAAAAATAAGTTACTTGCAGAAAAAGTACATAACCTAGAAAAAAAAAACAAGCTTACGAAAATAATAAAACACTCAAAGACAAATTATGTACATGTACTGAAAAACGTAAACACAGAGGTACCAAAAAACACGCCCAGTATAGTAATTAAACCAAAAACAACACAAAGTCCAAATTTAATCAAAGGAAGATATGCACAGAAACATTAAAATAACGATCCTTAAAATAGGCATAAAAAACGTGAAAAGCACAAAAGATAGAGGTTTAATTGTCAAATGCAATCAAGGAGAGGATCTATTAAAGCTAAAAATGGAAATAACAAATAAAATTAGTGAAAATATGAAGTAAAAACACCCATCCTAAGAAATCCAAGAATTAAAATAACGGAATAGAAACTGCTTATGAGAAAAATGATTTCAATATACAACATATAAAGCATAATATGAATCGGTGAACAGATCAAATCAACAAAGGAAATCTGCGTCGCCAACTAGACGACGATGAAACAAAAGAACAAAAACATCTGTTTACCGAAACGCCACGATTCTACACAAATTTCAAATAAAAACCTCTGCAATAAATTACGACATGCCAGTTTAAAAGTACCTACACAATTTCCAAATAAAAACCTCTGCAGAAATAAAACAATAAATTGCAAACAGCATACCAGTTTCTAAAGTGCAGCAAATCACCCCGCAATAAAAACGGCTAAGGGACAAAGGCCAAATACAGCAGGCAAATGTACAAATATTACAAATTAAATTTTAATTAGCGGTAGGAGAAATCAAATGCAGGAGTATTTGGTATCAAAAAAACAGAAAAAATCAGCGCGCAAATAATAAAAACAAGGAGAACTTTTTAACACACTCAGTAACAATAATGCTGAAGTAATTTTATACGCCAAGCTCGAGGGAAACAAATCCTTATTTTATTAAAGCAAAACGAAACAGCAAATGGGGTATCATTAGAATGGGCATTTCAACGGCCAGCCATTGCGACACTCATCAAGGCGCTAATATGTCGCGCCACGAAAAAAACCGCGGAATTATTAAATACGAAGAAAATAAGCAGTCATCCCTTCTCCTCGGACCAATGAGCGTCCAGGAAGCGCAAAACAAAGGACGGGGCTCCTTTAAATAGAGTTACCCAGGCCAGAAGAAATCACTCAACCCCGGAGAGTCCCAGCAGCATCCAGCCTTCCAGGACCAACTAGCAGCTCTCTTCAGGGCCATCCAGTCACTTCAGGACTTAGGACGAGAACCAGCCAGCGCTTTTCCGGACGTTGTCATCAGGGCCATCCAGCCACTCCTGCCCCGACAGCAGCCCACGTCGCGGCCCCCGCTGGCGACAGACCACCCGTCCCCGGACTCCCCTAGCGTAAGCCCGACCCCGTGCCCCAACAACGCCCCGCTCCAGCCACCGTCCCCGAGAGGGTTACTCCCGCCGCCGACGCCCCAGGAGAACCTCGCAGCCCCGCTCGACGCCCCACTCAAGAACGCCGCCAGCGCCCACAACGAGCCGTGCCCCGCTCCCCCCGCGAGGATCGGACCGCGTCCAGGCCGCGTTCCCCGTCTCCGACAACCGGGAAAGGCCGCCCCATCCCCTCCCGCGCCACCGGCGCCCGAGTCTAAACGACTGTTTTGTACATATTTCTTTTCTTGTTTTTTTTTCCTATTGTATATATATAGTAGTAAATTGGTTTTGTTTGTATATATCATCGGGTCATTAGCAATAAACGTATTAAAAGTTTACACCAATTATTTGGCAGCATCAATAAGGGTAACGCCTACACCCCTCCTTCCGCTGATGCCATTGTAGAACCTACCGCTGAGCATAGACCGAGGCGTGTTAAGCACTTAGCAAGAAAAGGTATGTACAGCTTACGCTGAAGTAACCCCAATTGTTTATAGGAAAATTATGCAATATAAAAAGGTGTATATAGAATGGCAAAGATATCCAGTGTATGAAGACCTTCACGTAAACAGAAACACATGGATATAACCACAGCAAAAACAAATGCAGGAACACATTAACTTGCCCACATTGTGCAGGTGACCATGGCAGCAGATTGTACCAGTAAGCAAAAACCGCAATGCATAAACTGTAAACATGCAAATGGCAAATATTCACATAATTATGCTACGGAACACACAGTTTTTGATAAAAAACTGTCCAACACTAAAATTTTATGAAAAAATAGCTGTCACAAAAATAAACTATTAGATCCATGGCTCAGTTCGTAAGACTTTAAAGGAATTAATTTACATGCCACAGAATATAATACAGTGAAATCTCCCTTACCGGACACCTCTAATAAGCGGACACCTCTCTTACACGGACATTTTGTTGGGAACCAACTTGCTTGCATTAACTTTACTAATAAAATTTTCTCTAATAAACGGACACTCTCTTAAACGGACACGGACACCATTTTCGACAATTTTTAGACTGTGAATCTCTCTTGTACGGACACATCAAAATGCAGGCCCAGCTAATGTTGTGAGGCGTCAAAACAATCCATAAATCCAACACTTAATGATCATGTTGTTAAATTATAGAATTCTTTTGCAATACGGGCGGTATTAAGTTAACTCAAATCAGCTTATGACTGCAGGAAATTCGACACTTTCATTGCCCTATGGGCGATATTATTACAAAACAATCCATGTCGCTTGATTTTAGAGGCCTGCAATTCAAATTTCAAAACTACGTTGCCTTTTGTGTGGGCAGCCCATTATGATAAAAATTAAAATAGCAAGAATTTTTCCTGCTTGCTTTTATGGAATTAAAGAATAAGAAAACTAGGCTAAGGGCCCCACACGACCGCGGGTCTGCGGGTATCAAGTTACGCCACTGTAATAATTTTGAATCAGAGGAGGATTTACCCGTATCAGTAGTGGCTGAACTGTATAAAAATATCCCAGAAATCAAAGACGTCGACCCTGACGAATTTATAAACATTGACAAAGAATTAACCCTGAAAGATGATGTAACCGAAATTTCAGGTGAATCAGCTGCCGTTGATGTGCAGTTGGCAGAATTAGAAAACGATGGCGACTTAGAAATTTGTGAGAATGAAATCAAGACCTACACGGAAACATTAACAGTGAAAAATTTTAAATTTTAAATGCTTTGCTAACGAAAGTAATGACTTTAAAGTATTCAAACTGTCAAAATATTTAGAAATACATGCGGAAAGTATAATAAGCAGTCAGAAAAAATCCTTACATCAAACAAGTATTTTAGATTTTGTAACAACTATTACGTAACTTTGTTTCAATTATTTTATTATTCTTATCTGTATCGTTAGCGCGTATACCTTTGCATAATACAACTTTTTTAAACATAAAAATGGATTTTTCCCTTAAGCGGACGCCTCTAATAACCGTTGGCACCGTGCGTGTCCGCTTATGGGAGATTTCACTGTACTACCAAAACATGTAAACAAAACCTACAAACCAGAAATAAGAAATAGAGGAAATACAGGAAGACAACACACCTTTCTAAGCAGCCCACAAGAGATCGCCAACAAGTTTAATAAATTCTTTGCAAATGTCGGTAAACAATTAGCTACAAAGATTATCAAAAATAAAGAAGGAATTCCGAAAAAAGAGAAATACAGCAATCAATGTACCTGATAGATGCAGAAGAAAATGAAGTCAAAAACAACATAATGTCACTGAACATAAACAAATCTGCAGGACCTGATAATCTCCCGCCAAAAGTATTAAAGGAACTAGTGGAGTACACAGCTAAGCCCATCCCGCACTTAATTAACAACATTTTTAAGAGTGGGGTCTGTCCAAATCACTTTAAAAAAATTGTAATTGTTCCAATTTTCAAGTCTGGCGATGAAACTATAGTAGGTAACTACAGGCCCATTGCACTTATTTCCAACCTAGCAAAAATACCATGAGATAAAAAAAAATTATTCTGAGCAGGCTGTGATATGTGTTATACGTTTGGCAGTACTGAAGTGCATTGTCAGTCTATGTCAAATTCAAGTTTAGTAGGTTAGGTTTTGTTTGTTGATTGACACAGACTGACGTAAAACTTAACATAGACTGACAATACACTTCAGTACTGCCAAACGTATAACACATATCAAGGCCTGCTCAGAATCATTTTTTTTTATCTCATGGTATTTGAAAAGTGCTTGAAAACTAGGATGATCAACTTTATAAACAAGACTAGAATACTAGCCAACTTTCAATACGGTTTGAGTAAAGGCAAATCTACAGAAGACGCAATTGGAAGACTAACAAACGACATCTACAATTCCCTAGATGAAGGAAAACCATCTGTAGCTGTCTTCATTGATTTGGCAAAGACATTTGACCCGCTGAGTCATGACTTATTACTGCAGAAATTATACAGCATGGGCTTTAGAGGTCCAATATACAATTTAACTTCAAGAACGCAGCATGTCAAACTCGAAAAAAACCAAAGCCAGCCAGAAACAGCTGAATTCGGAGTTCCGCAAGGAACAATACTCGGGCCAATTCTATTTATATTGTACCTAAATGACATCAGTGCAGTGCAATGTCGTGGGCAACATCGTATGCTACGCAGATGACACAGCAATCTTCTTTGAGAGCAATACTTGGAAGGATCTAAAAATTTTGGTGTGTGAAGAGGTTAAATGTGTTTGACTGGCTCAGGGCAAATATGCTCACAGTGAATGTTGAAAAGACAAAATATGTAGCATTTGCGTATTACAAAGACAGCTTACCGTCTTATAATGCAATAGAAATACATGAAAAGAACTGTCCAAATAAAAAATCATGAAAGTGTAGTGAAATTAATTCAACAAACTGCCATAAACATCTAGGCCTCAATATTAATAACATCTAAGATGGGATTTCCATGTATTAAACACTGTAAAAAACAAGATTTATGACTTTCATCTTTAAAAAATTACATCAAGTGTTAAATATTAAACAAATCCTCGTAGTATACCACTCATTATTTTTATCTATTCTGAGATATGGAATCATTGGATGGGGTGGAACTTGTAAATCTATAATCGAACCGATGAAAGTAATACACCAATAATTTTTAATAGAAACATTCTTTTTTCTTCTAACTGTCTCTACACAAAAACTGGTATGCTTGATTTGAGGCAAATATTTTGCAAAACAGCTGTGGTGCAAATAATAAAAAACGGCAAAGTGAAGAAAGTTGCATACGCCCAAAACACCAGAGCTAGGAGCAGCCTGAATGTTTCAATTCCAAGACAAAACAAAAGCATAGGTCAAAGATCGTATATATACATTTGAACCAAATGCTACAATCTTTTATCAAAGAAGATAAAAAAGACAACATACCTGAAGCATGTAGAAAAGGAGATTAATGACTGGTTCAAAAAACTTCCAGAAGGGAAATACACAGCCTCACCAGCATACATACATCAAACAAGTAGAGACACTCAAGCCAAATGTTGAAACCTGTCTAGAGTGCCTGGGACAGTAACTCGTGGGGAATTTCTAAGCTTGACTATCAGATGGCAGCACAAAATTCTACCAATCAGAGCCAGTTACTAGCTCTGCTACCAATCATATGTGACAAAGTAGTGGCGCCGTCTGTTAATACTATCGGAAAGTACCCCCCCCCCCCCCAGGAGCCTTTCAAGGTCATCCAAATCAGAATTTTGACATCAAAGGAACCGACAGCGAGTGTCTCTACTTGTTTGATATATGTACACTGGCCTCACAGACTGATTATGTATTTAATCTCGAGTAATTATTTTTTAATTTTTTTATTAAACTGTTAATTTCTAAGATAGGGGCACTCCCCTATTAGTTCATTTAATATTGATATTAGAAAAATAATTTGTTAACAAAAGATGCTCAGATTTTATATGCTCTATATTATTGTACATTTATTTTATTTCATGGCCTACTGAGGTTTGAGCAGTGACATTCAACTTTTTTATTTTAAATGACACCCTGTATATTTTTTACATTTTTTTCGGAAGAACTATCTTTTCTCTATACGGTGCTATAAAAATATTGTGGTGTTAGATGGGAAAATTGCACCGTTAAACACGATTAAAGTTGAAAAATGTCCAAATTTAGCAACTTCATCTAGTAGCCCTCAAACAAAACAGTGAAAAAATTAGTTTTTTGTGTTTTGACGTTTCCATAACTCAAAACCGAAATAATAAGTGCATTTACAATGGCTAACCACATTCATTTTTCAACAAACGACTTGGTAGATATGATTCTAGTAATCGGTGAATCCAATTGTGTCATAAGAGGGCTAAACGTTTGTATTTAGAAAAATTTCCTGATAGAAGGCAACCAAGTAGAGAATTTTTTCAAAAAACTTTAAGAAGATTTCGTGACACTGGATCCGTTCTCTATCAGAAACGTCACCAAAATAGATTTGTAATTAATGAAGACGTTGAAATAGATATCCTAGGTGCAATAAACGTCAATCCACATATCAGTACGAGAAATTTGTCATCAGAAACAGGTATTAATTAGCCAAACCGCAATTGTTCGTATTATCAAAAAACACAAATTTCATCCTTACCATTTGTGTCTGACGCAACAACTCACAAACTACGATTATGTGAGTTGGACAAATTTTTGCATTTGGTTAATGAACAAATTCAGAACAAAGACGCACTTTCTACGAAAAATCTTTTGGACTGACGAAGCCACATTCAAGAATACCGGTTCAGTGAATCGACACAATCTACACTATTATGCAACCGAAAACCCTCATTGAATGAGAAATGTTGATAACCAGCATATCTGGTCGTTGAACGTTTGGGCAGGAATAATCGACGATCATGTGATAGGGCCACATTTTTTTGATGGGGCTGTAATATGGCAGACCTATCTTAATTTCCTTGAAGAAATCCTTCCTGAGTTAATAGAGGACGTGCCTTTAAATATATGGCAGGGAAGTTATTATCAGCACGATGGTGCGCCACCCCACTACAGCAGAATGGTTCGAAATTTTTTAAATCGCGAGTTCAGTGCAAAATGGATTGCCAGAGGCGGCCCTGTAGCTTGGCCCCCAAGGTCTCCTGATTTTTTTCTGTGGGGTCACGTAAAAAATATTGTGTACAGTACAGCACCTACTACTCCTGACGACATGAAAATAAGAATTAGAGATGCGTTTTCCACTATTACTGCTGAAATGTTAAACAGTGTTAGACACAATCATATTATATGTTTACAAGCTTGTATTGACCAGAATGAGGGTAATTTTGAACATTTAGCAAATTAGAATAGATTTTAGGTGTTTTCATTGGTTATGTCTTTCGATACTTTCTTTTGTATTCATAGAATAAATTGTTTATTAATAAAAACTTGCTGCTTTCGATACATTATTATTTTACCAATTAACGGTGATATTTTTGTCATTTGACTCCATAACAAAAAATGTTACAACAAATTTTTTACTGTTACTGCCACGAAACAAGGTTACTAGATGAAGTTGGTAAATTTGGACATTTTTCAACTTTAATCGTGTTTAACGGTGTAATTTTCCCATCTAACACCACAATATTTTTATAGCACCGTATAGAGAAAAGATAGTTCTTCTGAAAATTTTTTAAAAATATACAGGGTGTCATTTAAAATAAAAAAGTTGAATGTCACTGCTCAAACCTCAGTAGGCCATGAAATAAAATAAATGTACAATAATATAGAGCATATAATTCTGAACAACTTTTGTTAACAAATAATTTTTCTAATATCAATATTAAATGAACCAACAGGGGGGGGGGGGGCGCTATCTTAACTCACCCTGTATATATATTTGTATTTAACCACAGCTCGCGCACAAACACCTTGTGAGTGTTTGTGGGCCTAAATTCCTTGTTTATATTCAACAAAAATTTGTATATATATTTATAGAAAAAGAAGGAAATAAATTCTATTCTATTCTAACATATTTCTTGGTAGTGATTCAACATTGGAAGTATAGGGTGAAATACGAAAGAACTGAAGAAACAAATAAAGTAGCAAAGCCAAAAGCACAGGACATAGAAAATTATAAATTAACAGGAAGAGATATGAATGCAGCAATCATGAAAGAAACACTAGTAGAAGAAAAGGATAAAAAGAGAGACTTCAATAAATCATCAAGATACAGCTAGCTCGGTGTCCAGATGAGAAATTCAGCCAATATGACTGATGTAAGACACTGCCAGTGTTAACGACCACATCACGCTCCAAATAAAACTAAAACAAGAAATGCTGTGTCTAAATACAAAAAACAAGGTTATAAAAACGGGAGGGGCGAGTTAAAGAAGAAAGTGAGACAGAATGAGGAAACAAAAAATTAAACGATAAAACAGTTTTTACAACACAGAACCAACTACAAACTTAAGGTTAAACGAATTTATAAAAGGTGCGATTTTACACACACATTTGCACATTCCCTGTTGTAAATTTCCTAACCCTAAATATGTCTGTATAAACACCTGCTCTTCTTCTTAAGACTAGTGCTAAGTGACGACTAAGGCTAATACTAATGTGAGGGCTAAGAAAGCTGTATAAACCAGCCTTTAGTGGTAGAAAGGACTATACTGGGTGTCCGATTTCAAAACCGAACATAACAAATTTTTTAATTTGAATCAAGTACTCACCATAAATGTCATTTTTCGCAAGCGTTCGCACGTGAAATTGTAAAATTAGTGTTTCACAATAAATTCAGAAATTTCCTGCACTCCGCCAGAAATACAGAAAAATGCCGAAAATGCTACGGTTAATTTACTGTCATTAGTGTCATTGGCTATAACCTCAAACTCACACTGACATTTCGTGCAATGTCACCAACCGAAAAAAAGTTAATTTCGGGTATGGTAATGGTTCATGACCGCACTCAAAATGGATGCGGTAACGGCTTTGTTAAGACAGCAAATTAGAAAAATAAACTTTATCAATATCCTGCAAGTTTTTATTGTTAGTAAACAAATTATGTCTCATGTCATTGATGTGTAAGGACTTTCAGTCCTCCTATAATTTAAAGTTCTGATCTAGGCAACCTTGTTTTTTAAATTGTACCGGGCTTTTGTTATGTTTGGTTTTGAAACCAGTCACCTATTAGTATAATACAAAAGATGCAGACAAGACCACAAAAACAATGCCCAGAGTGATCAGATACAATCACAAGTCCAACATACAAAAATAGATGCCTACTAGACCTCAAAAAGCATATGACCATATCGCCACAAAATAAACACCTAACGGACTCAGAAGCGACACTCGCGACTTTGGCAGGGGTCTAAAAATCAGTGCGCATGCGTAGCGCTAGCGAGTAGGTTTGTGACGTCATGACGTCTGTTTCCATGGATTGGTTTTAACAGGTATTGTCGGTGGTGAGCCTATAATTCAACTTTTTAAATTTCCAGCCTTCTCTACTTGCTCACAGTATGGCCGCCTGACCAAAATAAGGTACCTCGTACATCAAAGGCGCCGCCTCGGAGTGTTGTTTCTGAGTCCGTTAGGTGTTTATTCTGTGATATCGCTGAGATATGCAAAATACTTGCAAAGATGGTCAATGATAGATGACAGCGGATTGCAAAAGAAATCTCTGAGGAACAGCACAGCGGTTTTCGTATAAACAGATTGGTAAGAATCTAGTTTAGCGACCAACTCCGATCGACATGTGCTATACACCATTCGACGCATCTCGTCGAGCTGAACAATATTGCTGCTAGGGACATTTGGGGCAGACCAATGGTTACTGAGATACAGCAGCGTACCTCACCGAAGGCAAATAACAACTCACACTGCACGCCACCTAACCTAACCTAATCTAATCTAACCTAATCTAACCTACCCTAACGTTGCACTGAATTGTAAACAAACCTTTTGCATAGACTATGCGCGCGATGCTAGCGCCATCTACCGCTACATGATTTAATATAGAGACATTTTAAAGCAAACGCGCCATAGACTTAGTATGGGACATTTTAAACTTTACCGTGCTGTATCTCAGTGACCGTTGGTCTGCCTCGAATGTCTCCAGCAGCAATGTTGTTCAGCTGGACGAGACGCGTGGAATGGTGTATAGCACATGTCGATCGGAATTGGTCGCTAAACTAGATTCAAGCCAACCGATTAGTAACCAACCAATGTTTAACTACGAGACAAATACAAGAAAAATGTTTATAGCAAAGAGTCAAATTATCCGAGGCAATGGAAGATCTAAAAGCTGCCAATTGGATCCATTGCCCTTGTTCAGGTGACTGATAAATACAGGTAACAACAGTTGGCACAAATATGTAGGGTGTATCTAAAATGACAAAAAATAACACATGGCGATATTCTTCGTAAAATTCTTGGTCTTCATAAGCCCTCACGAGTGGTAGATAGAAACACATTTTTCCCCCGGTAAAATACCTTTTTTCTACGATCGTGTCAAAATGACAACTTTTTGCAATGTTTCTAGTATCAAAAGCGACGTTTGTAGCACTCTTAATATTAGCACCAGAAATACGTCTTTTTAGCACGTTGCCATTGGAGGCGTGTTTTAATACTAAATTAAAACACGCTTTCGTGTAAGTTTGAATGTCAACATAACCTAGAATATCTAACACAATGTGATGGAAAAAGTGTCACCGAACTAAGTTTTTATATTTCTGTTAAGATCATAGAAAAAATAGCGTATGATACACGTGTATAAGAGCACTCCGCTAGCGCATCGTACTTTTAAACTCGTTGCACGTGCTTTAGAGGCATATTATAATATACTATTGTTTTAAATACGTCAAACTATCATCAAGGAAAGTTTTAATAAATTGTAAAATTATGGTCCCATACAAAATTACAGAAATATTAACTTGATTTTATGAAACCGTGTTTGTAAAGTACTTCATTTAAAGCCGGTCCCAGTCACATCGCGAATATTCACGAATACAAGCATCCACGAGTAGTTCGAGACGGACCACTCGTGCTATGTGTATGCTCGAGCAGTTCCCATCCTTTTATCAGTAAAATAACACGTGTTACAAGAAAAGTGATTATTAAAAAACTATGGACACCTCATGATGATACAGCACTTTGATGTTATTTGGTATTAGGTTTACTAGGTTCGTGCAGATATTTTGCCTAGCTCGTGGAGCATCGCGAGTCTGGCTCACAAATATTCCTGAACGTTACTAGTACAAGTATATACGAGTAGTCTGGGAGGTTACACTCGGGATAGGCAATATTCATAAATAATGGACCTCCTGAACATTCGCTGTGTCTGGGACCGGCTTATACACGGTTTCATTTTACATGGGACCAGAACTGTTAACTGATGCTCAAATGTGTATTTTGTGTAACTTAGAATCCTGCATCAGGTCCGGTACCCACGGGTTCTTATATATTGGACCCGCGCAGGTCTCTAGGCCGTAACCTAATAAAACATGATTTAAACATCAATGTAGCCTACAAGATTGCTTTGAAAGTTAGAGCAGAGTCCTGATTATTTGACATAAACGGGACTGAGTGTTGCTTGGATAACCAAGAATGTCAGACAACACAGAAAGTTATTAAAATAGATGTACTGAACAAAGAAACATTTTACTACAAACCTGGCGCAATGAGACAGACATAATTATTGCACATTGAAATCTTTTTATAACAATTTTTAATGAATTAGTAGTAATATTTTAAATCCAATTTATTTCAATATCATCAGAAAAACTAAAACTGCTTCAGTCATAAAATTAAATAACACAAATCAGCTCACTTTATCCAAAAATCACCAACCTCAACAACCTTGTCCAGTAAGGTCTACTAGTTTTAAAACAGAACGACCTTTATAATGTTGCTTTCATTTTTCACTACAAAGGGAAATACTAGTACACAAAATTTGGTTAAAATTACATCATTCTATTACAAAAATTTACTTGCATTCTTCTAACTACTCCATAACCCACCTTAATCTTTCAAACGTTCCACGGACACAGTTGTACAATAAACAGCATTCTTGAATTTTTAGCAAATTATTAGTTACAATTTTTTCAGGCATTGGCTTTCATGTAACAAAAAAATTAATCATGTACAAAATGCTCCCTATAAACTGTTATTATAAAAGTAGTTGCGGTTTATGTTGATCAGCATAGCCAAATCAATATTAAATTCTTGTCAAACACTGGTTAAACGAAAAGGTTCTGCCAATGTCCAAAAATAGTGACTTATCGTAACATTATTGAAGTCTCAGCAGAATCCGTTTGGGTACTTTATGCAATAGGAGCGAAACATCTGGAGCTTAAACAGGAATAATATAGCTTTAAAAATATTCAAAATTTTATATAAAACGCAACTCAATTGTATTTAGAAGTGCATGCGACAAAACCACGTCCAAATTTAATAATCTAATAACACAAACTTATAGCAATTTATTTGGCTTGATAGTAAACCCAAACTGAACTAGGGCCGGTTGCAGAAAGCTATGTTAAGTCCGGTGTTAGCTAACATCGCGTCAAAGTGAACAAAAACGCATCAAATCTCAAATGCTTATGGTAACTAATATATTAGTAAACAAAATTTGATGCGATTTTGTTCACTTTGACGCGATGTTAGCTAACACGAGGCTTAACATTGCTTTCTGCAACCGGCCCCTAATGTATCACATTTTTTCAAAGTTTGATCTAAAAAATCTGACTTTCACAAGCAAAACCTCCTTGACTACTTGAAAAAAAAAACTAGAGTATGAATATGTTGGGCACTTACTTTAACCTCATCATCTTCATCTTCACCTTCCCATTTGTTAGATATGCCATCACCTGCCAGGTCAGTTGGCTCAAAATTTTCATCATCTAATAAAATAGCCACATGCAACTTTATGTACTCACACCACGGTTATAAATACTTACCCCAATCTGCCATATTGCTGAAATTTGAGAACAAATTAGTGCAATTGACCTTAATTTTCACGTGTACCTGTTACAAACGTGGTCAAGATGAAAATAAATTGCCACAAGATGCCACTAATCAAAGAAATATTACCTCAGTAGTTATTCTAAAGCACTTCACTACACGCGAGCTTCAATCAGTTACGTCTGAAGTATTTATTTTTGCCAATTTTACTGTAACAACTAAAGTTTGTAATAATCTCTTTTTTGGTTAAAATGTTAAAGACAAAGTTCCTTGCATCCATTGCAATTTGACAGTTCACACCTCTATGTTCCGAAATTTAACGTTCTTCGGAAACTTCCTATGGTTGCATTCAATGTCAATAAATATTATGGATTTCCAAAAATCGATTAAAATAAACAGAGCAACTTTATACTATGAACAAACTTTACATTTAAGCTGTAATTATTGAAATAACATTTTGTTTTAAATATTCACTTGCTAATAATAGCCAACTAATGAAAAACTTTACAAAAAAATTTGAAAATGAGGTATACTCTGTTCAAAAAATTTAAAAAACCACTGATGTCACATTCTCCCCGATAATTACTATTGGCAACGTTGTCTAGTAGAAAATTTGGGGAGAATTTTAATTTAAGGTTAAGTGTGAATTTCGTCGGTTCCTGTGAATTTTATTTTATTTCAATGTATATTTACCTGATTTCTAGCATTATGCGCATGTTTAAGAGCAAATAATAAAAATTTGTGTTTAAAATGTGCTAATAATAATAAAACAATTGGAATTTTATTTTGAATCAAGTAAATGTCATAATCGGAAATATGTCATAATTTGCACTATTACCAATATAGCATGAAAAAAATAACTGTCTAGGGTTTTTAAATTTTAGAAACCTAATTCAATTGGTGGTGGTTTTTAATTTTTTTAAAAAAAGTTCTTGGGAAACGTTGGCCCATAAGCTTCTGGTTCTGATTATTCTTGCAATGAGGTTAAGTTTAATGTTGACTTTTTATATATGATTAAATCTAGTACTTTTTAGTTAGTTGCTGGACTGGAGAAATTAACAACTTTCATTCAACTACGCCTTACACCGCTAAAAAAATGAATATGCAAAGTCTGCTAACTGAATGTTAGAAAAAAACAATATAATGTAACGAACAAGTGATTATAGCAAGCAATGCTCGTATAGTCACAGCCGAGTTTAGACAAAAGCCCAATACGAACCCTAAATATAGGTGGCATGATTTTAAATAACAGCGCCGCCCATCTCTCTTATAGGAAACATATTATTACACGTGAATGTACAATGCAAATAAAGATGAACATCAGCTGAAGGAAGTAGACATATAGGTACACGAGTTTAAAAATGAGAGGTTTCATTTTAAATTTGTGGGGATTTTTTAACTGGCAAATATAAAGCTGGCAAGTAAAAACTATAAGATTTCGGAAAATAGAACGATATGCGCTAGAACAACGCATAGAAATAGTGAAAATACTATACCATAAAATCGGTGGTCTCTTTGTATGTTTGTTCGCTATCTCCTCCGAAGATACTGGCTTCGAGAATCGATTAAATTGTAGGATAACTTAAAATTTTGCTAATTTTTAGACTTAGATCGTAGGCCGGTTTTTATTTTCAAGAAAGTACGAAAAAGTTAAGTTTTAATTAAATCGTGTAATTAGCGAAGCTAAGCGTAGCTCGGGTGATTCACTATATGCCATTATAGCAGCGCCTTATTCAACGAAGCATCGTGGGTCAGTGGTAGAATGCTCGCCTGCGACGCGGGCGGCCCGGGTTCGATTCCCAGCCGATGCATCCTTTTTTAAATTTATATTATTGAATCTCTCTTAAATTAGCGAACCGAAGCGTAGCTCGGTGATTCACTAGCTTACTATAAATATGGTGAACATTTCTCGAAGAATGTTATTTCGCAGAACAGGGAAATCAATACGTAATTAACTACTGGTCGCCTAGATAGTGCGATCTGACACCCCTTAACTTTTGGGGCTACGTGAAGGACAAGGTCTAGCTAATAACCCACAAACAATTCAAATCCTCAAAAACAATGTTCTAGCTGTTCCCGGAATAGAGCCGCAATTATATGAAAACCTGATGCAGAACTTCCTCAAAAAGATTTACGAAATATCATGTTCGATATTTAATCGTAGGGTTTATACTTTGAATTAAAATAATATTGGCACCTTTTAACAAAAAAGATATTTTTTATTAACTTAAAATAACACCTCTTAATGGAAAATAGTATATTACGCAATTAGTTTAGAAAAGTAATGTTTTACTGAACAAATATGGCTGGTATGAGTACGAGCGTTAGCGAGTACTTAAACGGCCATACGAGTTGAATAAAACCACTTTCCTAACGCGTTGCGTATACTATTTTATCACGTTGCATAAGAAATGTGAAATATTAATTTTTTATATAAAACTGGCTGAATTTTAGACAGTTGTATATAAAATGTTGTACAATTCATGTGTGATAAATTTTGAATAATATTCAAAGGTGATAATGCATCATTAATATACTTGTGTGCTTACATAACTCGTGCTAAGCGCTCGTTTGTAACTTACACACACGTATATTAATGATGCTCTTATCCCATTTGTATAGTAAATAACTATTGTATACCTGAATTTTTGAGCCCGTGCGTGCACGTCATAACATATTGATGACATCATCTCCTAGTATGTTTATATGATCCTTATACAGTCACTAAAAGTACGTTGTTTGACACAGACTGATGCAAAATATAACCTGCAAATTTCGGATTTCACATAGCTTGGCAGTGCTACCAACAAGGTGAATATGTAATTTTTTATCGTCTAGACGATAAAATTGCATTTTAACGTGAAGTAAAAGGTAGATAAAGTACAACTTTAACAGTTAGAATTTAATGAATATATTAAATTAATATTTTAAAGATGAAAGAAAAAACCACAACAGGAAAACTAAAGACAACATCATATTAATTTACATAATTACAATTAATGTAAAATTAAGTGACCAAACTACCTCAGAAAATCAGCACTTTGAAAACTTGAATGATGTAGCTTGTGTGAAATGAATTGGCGCACTTCAGGTATACGGATAAGGCGCATTTTCCTATAACTGATACTTTGCTTGCTCGCTGTATGTGTTATTTATCTGTTGAGGCTACTTATAACAGGTACTCTGCAGGTATTTATGTAATTTTTCGGACCCAACTTAAAATCAATTAAAAATACAATTTTGCTCGATTTATTTTAGTAAAAACATTGTATTGAGTACCACATGAAATAACGAATAAATTGACTATAATAGTAAAATAATTTACATATTTTTACAAAGAATAATAATTGGAATTGCGCAGTATTTTAACAACTAAATCAAATAAATCATTTCAGTATCATTTTAAAATAACTAAAACATTAAATTTTATAGACAACACAAATCCAATAAAGCAGATCATAAATGTAACTTAATACAGACACAAGTTTAGAGAGTGGAAAACAATAAACGCAAGTAGTTAAGAAAAACAATGAGTTAAAAATACATTAGTATGGTATTAAACAATTACTGGAATAGGACAGATATTTGCAACGTTTCAATCTTTAATATCTAGACACTTCTTCAGGCTAAACATGGATTTACATGTAATTAATGAATTTAATTTAAAAGAAGCTTTTAGATATTAAGAAGCAAAACATTGCTGTTTTTTTATTTCTCCATTAATTATACAATCTGCTATAGATTATTTGGCAATAAGTATTTTATAGGATTTGGTGTAAGCACTGATGATTAAGAGGTAACACGTGGGGCAGAATTCCAGCGAAATCTCCCTTTACATTATTTTAATATGTAATGTATGGGTTATGAAAAGAATATACTATTTGTCAAAAGTAATTTACAGTTACAGTTAAAATCTTGTAGGTAAATCAGATGGCTTAAAACGTTTAAGTCTTTTGGAGATACTTTGAGGCGGCTTGTGGATTGATGTGAGAGGCTAGAATGGCCATTTCGACTGCGTATATCGCTGATGTTGTTAGACGCGATGTGGGTAGGTCAGCAGTGTATATTAAATATAAGATGGGACCCAATGCGCTGCCATACGGTACGTCAGAGGAGATAGGGTGTAATGTTGTATTTTCGTATTTGTATTTTATCAAAAAGTGCTTGTTTGTTATGTATGAGCTCAGAAGTTCAAACATCTGGTAGGGTAGGTATTATTTGAGCTTGTAGCATAAGCCTTGATGCCAAACTCGGTCGAAAGCTTGTTTGACATCCAAAAACACTGCAGAGCAGTATCTTTTTCCTTCCAAGTCTCTGTATATCTTGTCCGTTATTCTCTGCACCTGCTCCACGGTACCATGTTGTTTACGGAAACCAAATTGATGGTTAGGGATTAGTTCTTGGTCGTCTAAAATTGGAATTAATCTATTCAGAATCAATTTTTCAAGGACCTTTGACAGAATGGGAGTAGGCTTATGAGCCTGTATGATGTAATTTCCGTTGGTGGTTTACCAGGTTTCATAATCATGATTATTTGCGTTGTTTTCCATTGACTTGAGAAGTGCCGGATTCTGAGGATAGAATTATACAGATGTGTAAGGGCTTGTATAGCTTTAGTTGGTAATTGTTTGATAATTGTCCCAGCGATCAGGTCATATCCTGGAGATTTCTTTATGTTGATCTTTGGCATCTTCATTCGGGAGTTGACAAGGGAAGGGTGTAAACACTTTGGTGAGATATTCAGCAAAGGCATCGGCCTGTATTCCTTGATTTTAATGTTGCCTAAGGAATTTTTTTAGATGTTTGCTGGCCCTATTATACTCTCGTTTGTCGAGGTCCGATCTGGTAAGTTGCCATCGTTGCCTGAGGCGGCGTTTTTCGGCTATTTTGTCCTTTATGATGATAGGTGTATCAACTTACTATTTTGAACCATGGTGTATACAGTATACAGATTTGCACGTCTGCGAAATAGAACAAACTGTTCGTATGCTTAAATTTAAAGCATTGGCAACTCTCTGTAACACCAAACCATTAGAAAGTTGGTCATTATATTACGAATTATTATATTACAGGTGTAAATTACTTACTTGTCTCGTTCAAAATACCTTATCAAAGCGGCAACAAGCTCTTTTGACCTTCTGGGTAAGGCGGTCGACTTTTAGCTTAAAGATCCCTATACGTTTCCAGCAACTAAACTCTTCCCCAAAGTAAGTAATTTGTAGCAGCGGAAAAACAACAGTATAACTTGTTCGCAATGTTCGTTACGAAAACAACGGATTTTTAAAATGCAAACTAAACTATATGTCACTGTCAACACCTGTCAAAACCACTATAACAAATAAGTCGTTTTAAAAAGCGACATGCGTACGTGTTAATTCCCTGAGCAGAACTTGAAAACACAAAGTACCCCGACGTATTATAGTTTTTGCTATTGTTCATGGAAATTATGAAATATTAAAACAAAAAATGTACGGCTATAGCAATATATGAAGCTATATTATTAGCAAAAGCAATATTAATCATTATTTTATTGAAAAAAAGAGTAGTTTTATATTTTTCAAATGTTGGTACTGAAAACCTTACTAAAAGGCGGATTGATGACGTGCACGCACGGGCTCAAAAATTCAAGTATACAACTAGTTTTGAGAGTAATGCTTTTTTCATGAATTGGCAAATCGGGCTTCGCCCTCGTTAATCAAACTGCAAATCCATGAAAAAAGGGGACTTTCAAAGCGTGTTGTACACGTAGTTTTTTTTGCATAGTGATCTCTTGTAACTCGAAATTTAGTCAAAAATGATTTCGGAATTTACAACTGTCAAATTGACAATTCACAATTTCGATAAAATAGTTAAAAAAAGTGTACCTCTTTTTAACGATTTTTCGTTTAAAAAAGTGACTTTTTCCACGACCGGGAGTAGAAGTCGGTTTCTATAGCATCAAAATTGTGACATAAGTAAAACATTTAGTCCCTAGAGACTAAATAAGACAAAAATTTCCCTAGGGAGTTTTCATTATGACTGACACCACAATTACGTCAAATTCGAGGTTATCAGGTTAGGTTTTGCGTCAGTTTTGACACAAACTGACGCAAAACCTAACCTGCTAACCTCAAATTTGACATAATTGTGAGCTCTTGTCATAATGACTTACAGTGCCACCAACTTTCAAATGTACCATAGGCTACTAATTTTAAAATAATTGTAACTAAAATGTCAATAAATGACATTTAAAAAAACGGGGTTTTCGTTTTAAATCTTCCTGCAACGTGTAAAAAATAGTATATGCAACTCGGAGAGAATGCTATTTTGCTTCAGCAAAATAACGCATTTCTCTCCCTCATTGCATAATCTACTATTCTTCACGATTTTTCGTTTAAAAAACGATGTTCGTGATCAACATGTAAAAAACGTCATTGCATTCATAAATTAGGAACTATTCCATAGCCATACTAAATGAACATTTTTGATCAAACTTCATTATTAAAACCCGAGTTACATTATACTTTTTTCAGCTAGAAACTTTGACTATTTTCAAACTAGATTTAAAGGTACTAGATATTTTGTAGTGTGGATGTCCATAGTTATTTAAATTTTAAGCATCAGCTGATGTACTGATTGCCAACATTCAAGGAATATAAAACATAATTTGAAAAGTTAACCTAAAAATTATTAACCTTATACAATGTTGGCTGTAATTCATACAGCGCAACCAATGCTTGAGTAGCTTCATGTCCCGATTTTGTATTGCTTCGTGGCGCCATAATTCCTGAATAAACTAAAAACGTGCTAAAAACTTTTAATTTGGGGGTATGTAACTTTCGTGTTTCAATTTAAATACAAGAGGTTGGCAGTACAGAACGTTGTCGTTAAAGCGCAGGTCAAGTTTGAAACTTGGATGGAAAAATAGGTTGGAATCTAAAGTACGTTTTTTTTCTATAACTGTCAAAGTGTTACAATGTTGGTAGATATGTGATTAAAACGCTAGGAAATTTGTATACCTCGTGTTGGTAGAACTTTTTCAAAATTATGGTTATGTGTCAATTTTGAATGCCAAAGTTTCTTAATTTGAATTCTTGACAAATTTCCTTTTTTAACATGGAATGATCATCATTATCAATAAAATCGGATAAAAAAAGAAAACCAAGAAATATTTTAAATGCAAAAATGAAGCAAGCGATATTAAATTATGACTTATCTGTCAAAATGACAATAATTTTTTTAGTGGAAGAAAAGAACTAAAAATCTATGTACCAACATTATTAAACCTAGCGACCCTGCAGGAATGCAACTTATCCCCTAGAAAGTTGACCTTGAAAATTATTATAGAAAAATAATGTACTTTAGTTTTGCAAACTAGTTTCTAGCCGTGTCTAGTATAAAAAATTGGACAAAGAATTTTTGATTTAGATGATCCACGTCGGGCTAGTTTGAAAATAGTCATAGTTTTTAGCTGAAAAAAGTATAATGTAATTCGGGCTTTAGATATTAATTTGTCTAAGCTCAGAATTTAGTTCATACAGGGTGCCCGTTTTTGGAGCTCCACCATGGGGATCTCGGTAACCATAAGAGATACGAGGTCGGTTAAATTGGGGCAAAGTTGCGCAATTTGGAGCTCAATAATATGCCGGTTTAAAATTTCAAAAATTCCGATTACCTCCGGAGATATCCGAAAAAAACCGGAATTTTGGAAATACGTTTTTATTTTTTCCTCGGCTTATTTGGTGACCTAATTCAAAATGAGTGACACTTCGTCATTGCAACTTTTCCTCCTCTACAACCTGCCGATGTCATATTTGAAATCAGACGTTTCGATTTTCGACAATCATCATCAACTTTGGTTTTTCTTATGGGCACTATCTTGGATTTTCACATTTTTGAATTCAGCTTTGTTTTCTGATTACGGTGATGTATCACATGTTAAGGTTCAGTGTTGCAGTTTGGGTGAAATATCAAAAATTCTGTTTTGCAAAGACTGCCTTGGATATAACATCCATACTTTTGTTTAACAAAGGCATTGTTGACAGTTCGATTTAAGTTGGCTTAACGTCACCTACAGTTACAAAATTAGTATAAATTTATTAACAAAATGCTCTTTTCAACTGAAGAAAAACGAGATATGCTAGAAATTTATTTATTTGACAGTAGGATATAAAAAAGGAGAAAATTATGTTTTAAATTTACAACATAGGATAAAACTAAATTTTGAGAAACAAGTAAATAAAGAAAATTATAAGAGGTGCTCGAAGGGTTCACCCTCCACTTCCAAGCACAGCTCTATGCGTCTTCTTAAATTCTGCATTGATCTTAAAACGTCCCTTCTTCTTATTTTGGTCCTTAAAGTTGTGATGATCTTCCTTCGCAGCTCATTAATATCGGCGGGTACAGATTTATAAATGAGATCTTTCATAGTTCCCCATAAATAGTAGTCTAATGGGGAAAGATCTGGTGAACGTGCCGGCCAACGTATGTCTCCACTGTTTGAAATGACTCTACCCGGAAATATTTCAGACAAATAATCAGCCACTCTCCTAGCATTATGTGGCGGAGCACCATCTTGCTGGAACCAAAGGTTATTCAAGCGGTTGAGGCAAATGTTGTCATCGATGTAATCCGTAAGGTAGGTCCTTAAAAAGTGCAAATACCCATCTGCGGTCAAATTGTCTTCGTAAATGTATGGGCCAATGATCGTACCGCCAAATAAACCAACCCATACATTTAGCCCGAAACGTGCTTGTGGTCGACGTCCTTGGTGTTCGTGTGGATTTTCAGTGGACCAGACATGTTCATTGTGACGATTGAACATGCCTGAGTTGGTAAATTTGCACTCGTCCGTGAATATCACGTTGGAAAGAAAATGGGGATTTTGTTCCAACCGTGCCATGATATTCCTACAAAACGCTGCCCTCCGTTCAGTATCTCCTGGATGCAAGACTTGGGTGATATGAATTTTAAACGGGCGATATTTATGTTTTTTCAAGACTCTCCACACTGCTTGATGTGATACGTTAATTTCGTCTGCTATAGCCCTTGTTGAAGTTGAAGGATTATCTTGAATCTAATGAAGAATTCAATTCATTGCCGTTTATTATTTTTGAGAAAGTTTTAACAATTTACTCACCGCCTGTAAAATTTCCACTTCATTCGCATTTGGTCTATGAACACGTCTTCGAGGCTTAGAAAATGCACCAAACTCGGCTAAATTTCTATGAAGGAATAACAAATAATTTTGAGCTGGTTGTTGTCTTTCTGGATACCGCTGTAAATATCTTTCCGAAGTAACTTGCGCATTTCGATGCGAAGCGTAATAAATTTCTAGCATATCTCGTTTTTCTTCATTTGAAAAGGGCATTTTGTTAATAAATTTATACTAATTTTGTAACTGTAGGTGACGTTAAGCCAACTTAAATCGAACTGTCAACAATGCCTTTGTTAAACAAAAGTATGGATGTTATATCCAAGGCAGTCTTTGCAAAACAGAATTTTTGATATTTCACCCAAACTGCAACACTGAACCTTAACATGTGATACATCACCGTAATCAGAAAACAAAGCTGAATTCAAAAATGTGAAAATCCAAGATAGTGCCCATAAGAAAAACCAAAGTTGATGATGATTGTCGAAAATCGAAACGTCTGATTTCAAATATGACATCGGCAGGTTGTAGAGGAGGAAAAGTTGCAACGACGAAGTGTCACTCATTTTGAATTAGGTCACCAAATAAGCCGAGGAAAAAATAAAAACGTATTTCCAAAATTCCGGTTTTTTTCGGATATCTCCGGAGGTAATCGGAATTTTTGAAATTTTAAACCGGCATATTATTGAGCTCCAAATTGCGCAACTTTGCCCCAATTTAACCGACCTCGTATCTCTTATGGTTACCGAGATCCCCATGGTGGAGCTCCAAAAACGGGCACCCTGTATACGAGGTGTTATCTAGTTTCGTTTTTGAACGCACCACCAGCTAGTGAACTCTGAAAACCGGCAACAATTTTGACATTTGAATTTGGCATTTGACAGTATGGGAAGCTTCCCAACAACTTCGCGGAAAATGACGAAATTAATATTTGGATAGAAATGTGTTGTACCTTAGTTACCGCTATGTAATCGTTTCGAAAACGTTCGACGTTTTAAATCGTTTTCGCTAATGAGACTTGGACGTATAACCAACGAATAATAGTAGTGCATTGTAGCTCGTGTATGCGGTACTAACTGCAAGACTAATAATTATTTTACAAGTTTTAGAATAATATAACAGTGCTTGATTTACAAACAGACAATTACAATGGCAATTGGAGGAACAAAAGTAGTGCAGGTAACAAATATCGCTCCCCAAGCCACGAAGGATCAGATGCAAACTCTCTTTGGTTATCTTGGTAAAATCGAAGATATTCGCCTGTATCCCACTATTAGAGATGTCTCGTGCCCAGTGCAGTCGAGAATATGCTACATAAAGTTCATCGAATCAACCACCGTTGGAATAGCGCAGCATATGACGAACACGGTGTTCATCGACAGAGCCTTAATTGTTATACCGGTTCAAAACGGAGAAATTCCTGATGAATACTTTGCATTGGAAATGACGAGAAACGGAACCATTGTTCCAGGACTGTGCCCTTCAGAGCCCAATCTGCCACCACACGTGGTTAACTCAGTAACCAATTTAGGAGCAGGACAAGTAATAGTAACCCATGATCCAAAATTAGAAGCTAGCGGCTTACCGTCATATCCTCCTCTTCCTGCAAATTATGACAGCCACAAGATTGAAGAAATACGACGCACTGTACTGATGATAGATATCGACCCATCTATTCCAACAGATGATTATATCGACTTTTTCACCCCCGCTGGTGAAGTGAAATATCTCAGGCAATGTACACGAGCTTCAGATACTAATATGCACATGCTATTGGAATTCAGCGATCAGCCTAGTATTATTGAAGTCCTTAAAATGAATGGAAAAGAGTTTAAAGGCAAACCTGTCAAAATTGTGCATGCCACCCAGGCAATAGTAAAGCCTCAGGCTAAAAGTAACGAAGCAGCTCAGCGGGAAATAGAAGAAGCCATGTCACGTGTTAAAGAGGCCCAGAATTTAATTTCTGCAACCATCGACCCTGTAATTGGCATGCTTTCGAAGGATAAAAGAAGCTCCAGACGATCCAGATCAAGATCTCGAGGCCGGCGCAGAAGATCTCGTTCACGTTCGCGTTCCAGACGGTCGCGATCACGACATCGGCACCGTTCAAGGTCCAGAAGTAGGAGATCCAAGTCTCGGGATCGCAAGCACCGTTCCAAATCCAGATCGCATCGACGCTCCAGATCACGATCAAGACGATCCCATTCTCGCAGTTCAAAATCTCGCAAGTCTCGTTCCAAGTCTCGCTCTCGAACGACGCGCACTGAACGCAGCAAACATAAAAGCAAAGAAAGGAAGTCGAGGGATAGATCGAAGGAAAAGGAGAAGACGAGCAGGGGATCGAGGGACCGCGATAAGTCTCGTGAGAGAGGTCGTGGAAAATCTAGGGACAAAGATCGAGAAAATGACTCTAAAGATAAAAGAAACGACAAGGAAAGTACCACCGATGGTGATGAGACACGCTCCAGTAAGAAGCTCTCTAGGTCACCGTCTAGAAGTAAATATAGATCTCGGTCTCGTGATCGGAAAAGAAGTAGATCACGGGAGCGAAGATCGCGGTCTAGGGGAAAGCGGCACTCACCTTCGCCTCGTTCATTACGCAGACGGAGCAGATCGCGAAGTAAGATCGAGAGCATAAAAGGGAAAAGAGAGAGAAAAGAGATAAGCGAGAGAGATCGTCATCTCTACCCAAGGCTTCAAGGAATTATGATGAAGAAGAAAAAGGATATGATTCCGAGAGAAGTAAGAGAAAAGATTATGGAGATAGTTACGAGACAGATAATCAGCAAGAGAAGGATTCGTCGGAAAAATCAGATAACATGGATATTTCAAATTCTCCTTGAAGCATTTAATATTACTGAGATTCGGAATAGCTATTGTATAATAATAATTAGCCACATATTTTACTTCAATTCTAGAAACAGCATAATATGTTAAATTATCTTTTAAAATGTCATATTAGTTAATAGGATTTTCTAATTGAATGATTAATATGCAGTTTAGTTGATACCTATATACTATTAAATGTATACAGAATAATCTTCAAAATAAATGTATAAAATGTTTTTTTTAATTTTTAGTATGTAGTATATTTAAAATTATAAGTAAATTCTTTTTAAAAAACTGCACACCTAATTATATGCTCCGTAATGGAAAAAAATCAAACTACATAGAACAGTTTTTCTGGAAAAATATTATCTTATGAGCATGAAAGCTTGTCTAGAAATATTAGATTAAACGACGCTTTATTCTTCATAAATCGGAAAAAGTGGGTTGGAACAGTTATTGATTTTTCAAAATTTATAGTTTATACACTATTAATGCTGTTGCAGAGCTAGCAACATGTGCGCGCTGATCCTGCGAGTTATATTCTCTAATCAAATACAAAAGTTAAGTGTAAAATGTCTACAAGAAATCGGGTCAAAGCTGAATAATAATAAAAAACGTGATAACTGATTTGATTGCCCAAAAAATTGTCGATAAACTATTAAAAAATGACAGCGTATGTTTAGAACAAATATGGTCAACTGTAAAAATTAATAAACTAGTTCTTGCTGTTGGTGTAGTATACAAATCTCCTAGTCAGAATTACAAAGTATATTTTCCACGACTGGGAGTAGAAGTCGGTTTCTATAGCATCAAAATTGTGACACAAGTTTACTCCCTAGAGACTAATACTGCGTTCGGAAAGGTACCTCTGACAGCGCTGTTTTCTCGAAATCGTTCATTCATCTTACTTCCACCTGCGCCGATGGCTATTATCGATCTCTTTCTGCGAATGATTTCAAGGAAACAGAGCTGTCAGAGATCAAGTGCATTTTTTTCTACAATAATTTTCAAGATCAACTTTCTAGGGGATAAGTTGCATTCCTGCAGGGTCCCTAGTTTTAATAATGTTGGTACATAGATTTTTAGTTCTTTTTTTCCACTAAAAAAGTGATTTGTCATTTGACAGATATGTCATAATAGTGGGTAAAACGAACAGCATAGAACAAAATTGAAAATTTATTAATTATTAAACTTACAATATTTGAAAATAAACATAATGAACGTTTGATTCTATGCAAAACAATTAAATTTGTCAAGAGTTCAATTTAAGTAACTTTGACATTCAAAATTGACACAACCATAATTTTGAAAAAGTCCTACCAACACGAGGTATAAAAATTGCGTAGCATTTTAGTCACATATCTACCAACATTGTAACACTGACAGTTATTATAGAAAAAAAACTTACTTTACCTTTCCAAACGCAGCTTCAATAAGACAAAAATTTCCGTAGGGAGTTTTCATTATGACTGACACAACAATTATGTCAAATTCGAGGTTATCAGGTTAACCCATATATCTAATACTTACTATATTGCTAGCGGCTATGAGTGGGAAGCTCACCAAGGAAGTGAGACAGACAACCAACTCTTCAATGTATAATGGTGAGCTGTGTGCAAGCGCGGCGGCGTCGTCCGGCCAATGGGGAAGTGGTCAAGTTTAAAATTCGCTTCTAAAGGCGGAGTTCGAATTCTCACGCATGCGCACGAGACGCGTTATACTCTAAGTGAGACTATGTCGGCGCCGTAATGTTTTTTGACGTTTCCAGGCCCTACTAGCAATATATGTGTATTATATATATGGGTTAACCTGCTAACCTCGAATTTGACATAATAATTGTGAGCTCTTGTCATAATGACTTTCAGTGCCACCAACTTTAAAATTTACCATAATTTTAAAATAATTCTAACTAAAATGTCAATAAATGACGTTTAAAAAAAACGGGTTTTTGTTTTAAATCTTCCTGCAACGTGAAAAAATAGTATATGTAACTCGGAGAGAATGCTATTTTGCTTCAGTACCTCGGCAAAATAACTCATTTCTCTCCCTCATTGCATAATCTACTATTGTGATGAGTTTGAGCAGGTAAGCACGCCATAGTCTTTTGTATCTGATAAACTTGTCTGCCTTGGTGATCTAAATATAAATTAACTTGAACTTAATTCACCTGATACCATATTATATAAGGCTATGTTTGAGCTTTTGGGTCTTACACAGATAATAACTAAACCAACTCGGCTTGGATTATCACTCTTGGATTATATTATCATTTCGGAAGTAGATATCGTAGTGGAATCAGGCATTAGCGAGCAAACTTTCGCCGATCATGAAACTATTTACTGGAACCTTTCTTAAAAATGTTCAAATATTTCCTTCTTTAAAACAATAAGAAGTTTTAAAAATTTTAACGTGGATTTATTTTTAAATGAAACAACCAATTGCATGGCAAAATATTTTTCATATTGATAATATTGATTCCAAGATTTCCTATTTAAATGACAATATCTTCGTCATTAATAAACATGCCCCTATTAAAACTGTTAAATTTAATAAAAAAAGAATACCGTGGTTGTCTGATAATACCAAATATTTAATGAAACTCAGAGATAAAGCTTATAATAAATTTAAACAAACACAACTGCCTGCTCATTGGGCAGTGGCGGTGATATGCATAAGCTGGAATAAGCGTTGCTTAGGGGCCCGGTAAGTTCCGTATTCGCTTATTAAATGTCTCGATATTTTCTACTTCACTTGGGTATAGATTCATAGCACTGCAACCTCAGTCCCCACTCTTAGTCATCAGTGATCCGACTCGATTTGAGAGTTTTGAAAAGCTAACAAACATTTCTGAATTTTTAGAACCGAAAAACGTTTTAAGAATGCAAGAAGCTAAACAGGTCCGATGTGATTTGCTTCAGAAAAAGTATTCTGTTGTCCTCAATAATAATCTCGCCATTCAGTTTGTGAATGCTACCTCCTTGCTAAAAGAGGATTTAAATGATAGCATGAGTATTCCAGATTTAACTAGTTTATTCCTATTTATTCTTGACTCTACCTGTAACATTAGCCACAATAGAAAGATCATTTAGCTATTTAGCAAGTTGAAAATAATAAAACATTGTTTAAGAAATTCTACGAGCCAAGATAGGCTACATGACCTTTCGGTTTTGTCAGTTGAGCAAAAAGCATCGTCTACGATGGACATAAAAATCTTATGGAACCATTTGATGTCAATAAAGCCAGAAAGATACATTTTTTATTTCTAATCAATTTATTTTTACTGCATTTTACAAATATTAATGATGTAAATAAATACTAAGTATTTGTTACCTAATTCAATGTGGGTGTTTAGTATTTTACCTGAATATTATTTTTTCGCATTTTGTGTAATAATGTGCTATTTTACTAATTTCAAGATCGATTAATAAAGTGGCACTTTGGTGCATAGAAATGTCACTTTACTATATGATAATATCACTGTCAAATTCGAGGTTAGCAGGTTAGGTTTGGTGTCAGTTTGTGTCAAAACTGACGGAAAACCTAACCTGCTAACCTCGAATTTGACATAGACTTACAGTGCCACCAACATATGATTCATACATTTGAATTTCCACAGCCGCCTTTTTTAATGGACATGTGGTATAATGCTTTTATATAAATGTTCGTTTACTTTGTATTCTACCATTAAAAATATGCAATTCATTAAGTATATGAATCTTTTTACAAGGGGGCCATTTTTATATTTGCTTAGGGGCCCAAGGTGCTCTTGCACCGCCACTGTCATTGGGGTTATTATAAATCCCTGCATAACCTTACCACTAAAACTATCAAACTGGAAAAGAAAGCTTATCTGGAATATAAACTAAATACCGATAAACTAAAAGAAATGTGGAATGAACTAAAAAAAAACATTGTGGCTGATAACAAAAACGGCGATTTACCTTCTCATCTTCAAAAGCCAGATGAAATTAATACTTATTTTCTAGATAATACACCTACCGTTAGTGGTTACTACGCAGAAATCTGTAATTACTATAAAGATAAACAGCACCATTTTAATTTTAAATTTCTTGCTGTAGACACCCATACAATTGGAAAGTTTCTTAGCGGAATAAAAAGTAACGCTTGTGGCTGGGATGGAATAAGCATCAACATTATACTTAACGCACATTATTAATTGTTTATCTTCTAGCACGTTTCCAAATGTGTGGAAACAAGCAGTGGTTGTACCTATTCCGAAGATATCTGCTCCAAATGAATACAAAGACCTACAACCAATTAGTATTCTCCCTGCCTTTTAAAAAATCTTGGAGAAAGTAATAAATTCACAGTTACGATCTTATCTAAATGAACATAACGTCTTACCTATAAATCTGGTTTTAAAGCTGGTCATAGCTGTGCTACTGTTTTATTGAGCGTCACTGACGACTTAATAAAAGCTGGCGATCAAAATAAAATATCAGTTTTAACACTTTTCGATTTTAGCAAAGCTTTTGATACCATTTATCGTGATATTTTATTGGCTATTTTAAAATACATAGATCTTCATCGTACTGCGGTCGCTTTTATTCAAAGTTATTTGTCGCTCAGGGTACAGAGTGTAAAATTGCCATGTGAATCGTCAGCGTACAGATTAGTACCTACTGGTGTGCCACAAGGGTCCATTCTTGTCCCATTACTCTTTACTATTTATACTTATACACACACCCATTTTTTAAAGTTGTAAAAACTTGTTCTATACAGGGTGTATACGAATTCGACCGACAAACTTTGAGGGTGTATTTACTGCCTAAAGATGTACTTACATTGTTCGTATACTTATAACCAATCTCCTTTTATTTCAAAGTTAGAACCTCTTTTGTGACTTTTCTTTTAATCTAACATTGAAATCGTCAAATGAAATTTTACTCAAATATCGAACTATACTAATTAATTAATGACATTAGGTACATATGAAACATGACATTTAATTAATCAGACTACCAGTAGAAATAAAATATTCAAGTTTGGAGATTTGAATGCGTGTAATGTGTAGGAACACTAATTTTTAATGGTTTTTGGAAATCCAGAGTTCTTTAAAGAAGATAGCTAGGCCATAGCTGATAATAAATTTTATTCTTAATATTCAAGGTAATGGATTTCTACTAATTTCTATTTTATTTAATAAAAGAAATCTTGTAAAATTTATAGTGTTTTTTCGAAGTGTTTTGAACTGTGCAGAGTTTATCTTGCAGATAAGGATCAAGGTTGTCTAATCTTTTAGGCTGTATTTAGTGAGAGAAATATGCACCCAAAGTTTGTCGATCGAATTTGTATACACCCTGTATATATGTACGCTGATGATACGCAGTTGTACCATTCTTTTGAGTTTGATAATGGTCAGCAGGCCTTGAATGAAATTCAAGCCGATTTAAATGCAATTGCAGCCCTATCTTTGGATCACTATTTGATAATTAATCCTCTGAAATCTGTAGTAATGGTGTTTGGTAACAAACAAAGAGCGGAAAATCTGAAGCCTCTAGTAAGGTTAAATATTGATAATAAACTAATCCCTGTTAAAGAAGAATAAAAAAATCTTGGTCTTGTTATAGATAATAGTTTTAAATATAACACCCAAGTAAGAAATTGTATTAAAAAAGCTTATGTTAATCTGAAACTAATCTACCCCCATATGCATTACATTTCACATAAAATTAAAGCTCAGCTCTGCGATGCTTTAGTACAGGGGTCTCCCGGTAGCGGCCCGGTATCCGGCCCACCACAGTTTATTTTGATTAGGTACATTGTCAAATTTACAATGTAAGTAAATCATACAAAATAATAATCAGATGTTTTTATTTAACGACCAATTAAGAAACACAATAACTGACATAACTACATAATGAAATTTAACATGAAGCAATAAAACTCAATAGTCTTCTCCACGAACATTTATTTTAAAGTTAAAGATGGCGACATGTTTCGAAACCAACCTGGTTTTATCCTCGGGCCATAATGATCATCATTAGTAGTAGAAGCACATGTTAAAATAGAGGTTAAAATGAGGTTAAGATTTTAAACGTTGAAGACGAGGTAGGAATAATAGTAAAAAACACCACATTGGAGAAGAAAAATTAATTAACCAGCAAACTACGTTATAAAGATCGTTGTACTGGTTAATCCATCAAAATATAAAAATTTTAAATTAAGCAAGTAAAAAAGTAGCTGTCATTGAAGACGAACAGCACTCGGTGTCTCAGTCACTCACCGGCTAGTCCCAATACGAAAATTTGGGCGTAATTCAAAACTACAATATGTTGGTATAATGAGCTAGCTGGGTCTTGGCCTTGACACTTAGTGGAGGAGTCAGTATGGCCCTTAGGCTAAAAAGTTTGGAGACCCCTGCTCTAGTATACTCTCTCATTTTAATTATTGCTCTCAAATTTATGGACCTTGCAACTTGCATTACCAAGGAAGCCTGCTTAAGAATACAAAGAGTTCAGAACTCATGTATATGTTTAATATATGGTATCAGAAAATATGACCGCATGTCTCATAAGCTGTCGGAATTGTCATGGCTTAATATGGGCAACAGAAGTGCTGCTTGTCTATATCATAAAATAATTACTGAAAAATGTCCTTATTTGTTCAATAAAATATCATACAGAAGCAACGTGCATCATATAAATTTACGATTTAAAGGTGGAATAACACCACCTCTTCACTGCACGACTTTGTATGAAGGATGTTTTAGTTATAACATTTTCAAAGTCTATAGTTCTATCCCGGATTGCTTCAAAACAGTATCACTAACATTTTTCAAAAATCAAGTTCACCAAATTTTGCTAAGTAGCCAAATAAGTTAATTATTTATATTCATATACGAAGTACAGAACTAATATTTCACTTGATGAAAGCAATGATGCCTTTATTTAATTATTTTATTATTTAATGTTTCATTATTTAATCAGTTGTATTTTATTTACTTTTTTCTATTTTTTCTCTTTTTCTTCTTCTTTTGCGATTTCTTTTTATATAATTAGATTTTTGTGTAAGGGCCCAATGGAAGAACAGTACCAACTGATTTGTGTTCTGGGGTTTTCAACGTATTATTGAAATTGTTGTGATGATATATAACGGGTGTTCATTAATTATTATGGTCAAGTTGCCTTTGAAATATTTGTTGTATGAATAATATGTTGGTGGCACTGTAAGTCATTATGACAAGAGCTCACAATTATGTCAAATTTGAGGTTAGCAGGTTAGGTTTTGCGTCAGTTTGTACACTTGACAAGTAAAATGTATCTTGTGCTAGTACAATACAATCACATTAATTATTTTATATTAATTTACATAGGTTTTGTGTAGTTTTATTATTTTCTTTAACTTGAACATTCTTCTAGCAACTTGCTTTAAACTTGAAAATTACAAACTAGCAGCAAGTTATAATTAAAATAATTTTAAATCATGTGTGATTCAACGGTTGCTTATTAACGGTAATATTCAATGTAAATTTCCATTAACTTTGAATTAAGGCAAACAATTCTTGGTAAAATAATATTTCCCTTTAAAACCAATTAGATGATTAGACAATCACAGTTAAAGCTTCTATCGAGAGATCCAAAAAAAACTGTTCCTCAGCGGGCTGTGGAAATTCAACTTATGAATAATATGTTGGTGACACTGTACGTCAATGTCAAATTCGAGGTTATCAGATTAGGTTTTCCGTCAGTTTTGACACAAAATAACGCAAATCCTAACCTGATAACCTCGAATTTGACATTGACATACAGTGTCACCAACATATTATTCATACGTTGAATTTCCACAGCCCGCTGAGGAACAGTTTTTTTTGGATCTCTCGATATAAAACAAATTAAAAATCAATAATAGCACAATCCGTACTTTTATTAGGAAATAAAACTAGTAATTATGTATTACATGAATAAAATACAGTAGACCTCACTTATAATGGACTTCAGGGGACAGTTAATATCAGTCCTTTATGACCGAGTGTCCAGCTTATTCGAATTTAATTTTTTCTTGATGTTTGGAACGGTTTGTTTATTAACAGCCGCTTACTAACTTCGGCTTGAGTTCAACCTCTTTCTGCATCAGTAATTACAGAAATTTTTTCGCTTAATAAAAACACATATCTAGAAAACTTTGACATCATTAGATACTGTATGCATTAAATATGTAAAGCAACTGAAATAAAATTTCACCGGGTAGTAAATCTGTACAGCTGGCGTCGGTGTGTCGGGACTCTGAGCCCCCTCCACGATATGAGAGAAATCTCCAAAAAGAATTCGGTTTGGCTATAATAGGCTTAGCAAATTTTTTGTCCCTTGTAAGCAAGTCCATTATAAATGAAGTATACTGTACTGTGTAATATGTTAACCACATTAAGAATCCTTTATCTAATAGACTTGTCTGTCCGGGACGCTGTTTTGTCTGTCCGGGACGCTGTTTCAGCAGCCAAACCGTAAGAGATAGAGAAAAAGTTATTAAAGTTATATGTTTGGAATGGTCATGTCAGGTCAGGAACCGAATTTCGTGATTTCTCGAAAACCGGAAGTGTCAGCCAAACGGAGCTGCAACCCTCTGCGCCTTAAAACCTCGATCGGTTAGGCAACCACTTTGACAGTTTCCAGAATGTTCCGATGCGGCGTACCACTTTGACACCTTCCAGGTCTGGGTACAGTTTTTATTTAATACACGTTCTATTTGAAAAACGGTCTTTTTTGTTTTTTTAAATGAGACATTTGTCTCACTGGGTTGCTAGTTGATAATAATACTTGATAATTACACTACACTTTTAACATTTGTTTTGTTTTAGCTCCGTTTGCTACTTTCAGATGCAAGTCTTCATAAAATGTGCAACGTTAAACCTGAAAATCCTACAAAGCATACTAAGATGACATCAAATTACGAAGTGATAATAATTCTATTTACAAAAAATTCCGCTCAATATTAATTCAATAACAAAATGAAAAATAAAAGTTGGAAAGTGTTACAGTTAATATAAAAAAAAACACTTCAAATTTGATTAAGCAGAAATCGTATCAATAATTTGTTTGTTAAAGAGACAACAAATAATTCAAATTATTTAAATACATAAAACTGCTGTTGAGTTTAATGTACAATACTGCACATAATAGTTATTTTTGTATTAAGTGCGCGAGTGTTTTTTATGCGAGAGAATTCCACTTTCTTGACAAGGCGCCAGCCAAGTCAAGTCATTCGAACGCACAAAAACATTTTGTGCACGTAACACATTCAATATTTTTTCAACAACCGTCAAAATTACATAAAAATTTGCAAGGTTAGTGTAACTTTATTTTTAAAATAAGTAAAATAAAAAGCATGAAAAGAACGTTTTCCCAAAGCGCACGAAAAGTGTTTGGCACAAAAGCGTTTTTTCACGTTCTCATCGTCACTGGTAACGTAAATAAATGTCCTATTTTTTACCACGTTAAAAAATTGCTAACTTCGCGTATCGATAGCGATGCGTGAATGTTCCTTTATTTTGATGGTTGTCGAAAACACATTTTTCATACAAATTTAACTTCAATAACTAGCAAAGAATTTGTCCGTAATGTTTGTACTATTAAAAATATTGAAAAAGTACCACACGGTTACAAAAAAATTAAATATAATTAGGTATTTTCTCCTCTGTAGGTGATGGTGTTTTTGGTAGAACAGTTACACCCAATGTCTCTGAGAGGCAATCTATATCTGAAAAAAGAAAACAAAAATAACTAACAATTAACATTTCTAAAGTTGTTCACGTGTCAGTTGCCACATGGTCTTGGGTTTGAGATGAAATAGAATATGATGTGTCGCTAGTACTAGGAACACCTAACAAGAACAGTTAACATTTAGATATACATACTGAATAAATTAATGGACAATAGAATATTACCAGGATAATCTTCAAAAGTTTAATCTTCTTAGAAGGTGGTTGATACACTTTTTGGGGAACTTGTAATTTTCTTGAAATCCTTTGAGCAGATCTAAATTCTATTGATCGATCTTAATTATTTACAATAACTAACCTTTTTACCTTTAACTTTGTGAGGCGTAACATATTTCTGTTCTTCCGGCGGGAAGCTAAAACAGTTCTCCTCCATAGATGCCTCATTGTACTCTAAAAGCTACAGTGGCTTGGCTGGCTACAACCGAAACAGACAAAGGAGTTTGAAAACTACAAGCGTTCTACAGGAACGGTAGCCATTTTCGAGTTTAAAATGTTGCGTCATCTCCAGCATCCAAAACAAACGTGCAGCATCGCAGATAAAGATAGACGTTTCTCTGTCGCTGGACCCTAGTGTCATCTGTAGTACGGTCAGGTTACTCAACTTGTTGTCGAAGGCTTAGAAAAAGTGCGCATAGCCTGAGCACCAGTACCTAACTACCTATAAGTTGCAGTTGTGTTCATGGAGGTTAACTTACATTGTAAATAAACCAATTTTAGAAGAAATTAGCTCTTTTATGTAAATTTAGACGATAACAGTGACAACTAAATTACCAAACTGTTAAACAAATCATAACAAGTAGGTAATCATTAAAACTGAAAATTATATACAGGTCCCGTCACGGAACCTGAAGTTTGCGGTCGATGTGCAGAAAATATATTTGAGCTTGGGTGCCATAGGCGTACGCTCGCCTAAAGTACTACTATAATATGTATTTAAAAACATTACTAAAGAAATTGTTTATTTTTGAAAAATTTACACAAATAAAAATTTGATTACCTTGGACAGCTGTAAAAGATATAAAAGTAGATAATTACTTATAAATTGCAAACAAATTCCTCTTCGCTATCGGTAAATGGAAAGTCATCACTTCACTGTCCGCATTAACTTGTATAATAGGCTAATAATTTCTTTATTTCAAGTAAAGTTCTTACAATACCTTAACAGTAATACAAGAAACCTGAGGTGAAATAGCGTCAATGAAGTATGAGTATATGTTGTATATAGTTACATATTGAAATAGTCTTGTAGATTATATGGTTCCAGGTCTGTTAAAAGCTTTTTGGTTTTTACTTTAAATTCTTTATAGTTCTCTATTGTTTTTAGATTAGTAGGTAGTTTGTTGAATATTTTAGTGCACATCATCTAGGATGGGTGTGTTTCGGTTAGGGTTAGTCTATGAATGGGATAAACCATATCTAAAGTTCTGGTTTTGTATGTGCTATTAGTGTTGTTGGATAGAAACTGTTCTTTATTTCTATGTAGATATAGGAGGCATATGCAAATATAAACCAAAAACTGTTAGACCTGAATTCTTAAATCTTTCTCTACATGAATCCCTGGGTTTCATATTGTTACGTTTTTAACGTTCGGGCTATTTAAAAATTATAACGACGCTTCTTACATTAAACATTTATTTGCAACGATTAATTCTTATTATTTACAAGCACTCGAGAATTATCAAGCAGATTACAAATTACTAAAACTACGAACTATTTCTATCGATACATTTATTTATCTCATTCGTCCCAAGGCTGTCTGCCGGCGGCGGTGGCTTGCAGCTGCTTAAGGGCAAGGTCGTTACAATCATGGTGTAAAGAATACAAGGTGAAACGCTCCCGCGATGGGCAGTCGTTCAGAAAGTAGAGGGGAGATGTCAACCAATCCCCGATGGGCCTGTTCAGGAAATCCATCATGGCCGCGATCATGGTGTAACCATGGTTGCGATTGTACACAGCAGCAGGCGACGGAAATACCGCTGACGCATGCTGTGGACACATTGTGCTTGGATGCTTGTTTCTATTGTTTAGCCTCCATACGATGACTGGCTGTCATTTATATCAAGAGGACATTGCATTCGTCCTTCAGCAGAATTCTTCAAAGCTGCCGAAGTAATGAACGACCAATTTCGGATTTTTCATGGGGACTTTTTCGATACAGGAGACACAATTTGTGATCGATTGACAGAAATTGTATGTGCAATAACTAACAATGTAATTCCAATGGAGGTCATTGCATGTTTGGTGCGGACACGAACTTATATACATCTCCTGCAAATAAACAAACAAATTAAATTAAGCAATGTACTCGTACATCAAAAGAATACAAAACAAATGAAAAATATTACTAGTATAATATTATAAACTTTTTTTTTGTATGCTACTACAACCGCCCTTTTATTTTCCTTTACGAATCTCCATTTAAAATTCGGGCCCTTTGCAGGCCCAGCTCTTATTGGTTGAATTTGAGGCCCGCCCACATTCTGCTGAGCGTTACACCTTGTATTCCTTACACTATAGTTGCAATATTGTGTATTAACCTAACTCTTCTCTTTTGAGCAATGAAAATTGATTGTGTGGAGCTGCTAACGCCCCAAAAAATAATTCCATATCTGATAAGTGATTCGAAGTTTGCATAGTAGATTATATTTTTAGCCTTATCATTTACATAAGTACCTATATATAGTTCTTAATGCAAAGCAAATATTATTTAAATTTTTTAATAAATAATTGATATGTGATTGAAATGCTCCCCTGGGGAACTCCCACCTGACTTTCTAACAATTTAGACGTTCCGGAAAGGATATCCTTTGCAACAGACACGCATTGCCAGTGATCCGAAAGGTATGAGGCAAGCCAACTCAGAGCATTTCTGACTATACCGTATCTTTGAAGTTTTTTTAATAAGTATTCTCTGTTCAGGCAATCAAAGGTTTTTGATAGATCGATAAATATGCCTGCAGAAAATTTATTTTCTTCTAGAAATTTTAAAATATGTAGCGTAAATTGATAGATTGCAGTTTGAGTGAATTTGCCCTCTATGTACCAGTGCTGTGAAGAACTAAATAAATTACATTCGTGAAAATATTTTAATATTTGGGTTGACATAGCTAGTTCAAAAAGCTTAGAAAATTGTGTTCAGAAAATGCCTTATTTAAAGGAGTTATTTATTATGTAGCAAATTACTGATTTTATTAATTCCTCAGTATGAATGTCTACAATAATGTCCATTTTGGCGTCATTTTCTTCTATTTGTACAACCTTTGAGCACACTTTTTTCCACTCTTCAACTGTTACACTGGCAAACTCTTCTTTGGTTAATCGATGCACTTCGCCCAGTTTAAAGGTGACGTTTTTGCTTGCCACCGCATTTTTCACCCTCACCCATATTAATTCGATTGGGTTCAAATCAGGGTGATAAGGTGGAAGTTGCAAAACTTCATGACCGCTTCCCGTAATAATTCGTCAAATTTATATGTGACGTGACGGTCCTTGTTCATTTTTAGTAAATGGCACAGTTCAGGCTTCAACATATCGTTGCAAAAAGGTATTTGTTTTTTAACGAGACTTTTCTTGCTATTACCGTTTGGTGCCGGATTAAGTTTAACGCTATGATATGGTGCGTTATCCATTACCACGATGCTATTTGCTGGCAAATTTGGGATCAGTTTCTCCTTGAGCCATTTTTCGTAATTATTACCATTCATCTCGTCGTGGTAATCTCCGCTTTTAGTACCTACCAGATTTAAATATCAATAGGGCATTCAGTATAAATCTCATATCACCGCCAGATGTGCTATAATTAATCGCTATCCTTTTGAAATTGTGGAAAACAATCCATTTTTCGAACTAATTGCAGCCCAAACCCAGATTTTTTGTGGGTGAAACGGTTCTTCAACATAAAAATGGGGATTTTCAGCGCCCCACATCCTCATATTTTGTGAATTAATATAGGCGGATAAATAAAAGTATGCCTCGTCAGTAAAGAAAATTTTCTCAAACGCATCATCGTTATTTCGTAAATTATTGCTGTCCTAAATAGCGAACAGATACATGTGGTTGTTCTTGCACAATTTGTCTCACATTATTAACCACTTCTTCAGTACATATTTGGTCGACCACTGCCTTGCTTCCGGTGTGCACTTCCAGTTTTGCGGAAGTTATGGACCATTCTTGATAAAGCATCACTAAATACCTTATAGCCAAGGGAAACTCCTCATTGAATTCCCTAAAGGTGTCTTCAATAGAATAAATCCAATTTTCATTGGCTTTTCTTCCATTCCAAAAGTAACTTTCCAACAAAAACACTCGTGTAAATGCCATCTTATTTTCCTTTTTGCTTGATATAATCTATTCCATCTTTAAAAAAACGATAGGTTGCCATGCTTTTCTTTACCTAAATTGGCAGTACTAAGGAAAGCAGTAGTGATATTTCATTTCTTTGTGGTGGCGAACTTTTTCTAACTAAATTTGAAATGCCGTGTTGCCAATGCTACCAAACCAAAAAGACAAGAAAATATGTCAATAAATGTCATTATGACACTTTCCTAATCTCTGAAAAATACAGTGATAGTGTAAGTGATTATTGTGAAAATTTTAATAAACAGCATGCCCAATGTTGTGTCTTCGGCGACGAAAGCAGTGTGTTAAAGTGCTACACACATTTCAGACGAGATAAAACCAATCTAAGCAATGATCAAATTATTAGTAGATTGATGAACATTTTCAACGTGAGTACACTGAATTCCTATCCCATAAAAGAATTTTCTTAAAAAGTGCATCATTTATTTATAGGTAAGAAAATCTGTTATCCATTCTATAATTACTAAAAATAATGTAGCACATAATGGCAACATCGGGCATTCTGAACCTTCAAAATTCCTAACCTAACTTTACCGCAGTTTTGTCAGTTCATATACAGAGTGATATCTGTCAGATTATCATGGCCAACCATCGTTTTTTTAAAGATGGAATAGATTATACAAGTAAACTTAATAGAGTGTAAACTTTTGCCTGTCAGAGTAACAGATGTTTTCATAAATAAACTGCAATCTGACATTCACCTACAGACTTAAGTTAAGACATGACTTGATTTTCTATCTTTCTTTCCAAGGCCTACTCTGAAGGATTTTTTTTTTTTTTGTAACACACGATACATTTACCAGTGATTTTGAAGGATATAGATATAAACATAAGTTCCCATATTGTGCCAACATAGCCAAGACATACTGTAAGGTGCCATCTTTTTCTCGAGCAAAAGGATGTATATATTGCAATGGCTACTGTAGCTCCACGTTGGGCTTGCTAAAAATATTGCAATGATTCTACTTTAATAATAGGTATTTAAAATTAATTTATTATACAGGGTGTTAGGTAAACATGCGGTAAAAATTCAAGGGGTTATTCCTTGGCCTATTCTAAGAATATTTTGTCCTATGATTTCTGAAAAAGCCGTTTGTTTTGAAGATACAGGGTGAACAAAATTTGCGACAGTAACAACATTTTATTATCAAAAAGTATATGTAAAGTTGCTCAATCTACAATAAATGTTCCTCCAGCCTGGATACTTGATAAACTCATTGGCGTACGCCAAACTTTTGTTTACAATAATGATTTCAAAAAATATCGAATATGGTTGTGGCAAATTTTCGTCACCCTGTATCTTCGAAACAAAAGGGTTTTTCAGAAATCATCATAGGACAAAATATTCTTAGAAGAGGCCAAGAAATAATCCTTTGAATTTTTGCCGCATGTTTACCTAACACCCTGTATATAAGCCACTGTTTGCAATGTTATTAAAATAAAATTGAGACTGATTAAAATGTAATTCTCTTTCTCATTTAATCAAAATAATATGGTAGTATGCCCTTTTGTATTTTATTTTTCTGCAAATTAAATATAATTGAAAGCTAGCTCATAAAGCAAGAAAACTCTTTGGTCCCAGGCGGATTCCCCTAATAAATTTATCTAGTGCGCCACTGGCAACAATTTTAGTTCAACTGCGCGATTGCTAAAATGTAATGCTGTCAAAATTGTCACAATTCCGTTTTATTTTGCAGGCTGCGTTGTGTTATGATTTTTAATAAATGGAATTTATGAACATTCGTCAAGGTAGCTATTTGAATTTTTCGCGCTCTTGGCGGCACTAATTATCTTTTGTTTCAGAAAATAACGTGGGCAAGCTTAAGCAATTGTTTTGAAAAAGCGTCCTTTTACTTGCATAACCTCAAACTTGAAATCCACTTGATATGCGAAGAGCACCTTCTCTGTGGCCGTGAAATATTTGGATTTTGCTCAGTAATGTCTCCTTTATGGTGCACGTAGCTTTCTCCGGGTGTAACCGCATTGCTTTTAGGTTAAAATTGGTACCTGGTACTTGTCGTTCACTTCGGCTCGCTGGACGCTGTTGATGTTGTGGCGCTGCTATGGGCCCCCTTGTGATGCAACCTCTCGTAGACGTTCGTACAAAGCTGCCCTACACCCTGGAATGCAGACCTCGTAGCTCCACTGGACCCTTTGGTTGCACGCAGACTTCAAAAACTTCAGATGGCTCATTGGCAAAGCTCTCGGACAGGTCCCCTCGTGGTGTTTCTCATATTTAGTGTTGGAATTCGTTGCAAATAACACCACACGAATTGGGTAATGCACTGAATAAAACTGGATACTTTTTATGTTGAAATAAACTTGTTTATTATATAAAATTCAATTTTTAAGAGCAGCACAATTTTACAGCATCAATCTGATTAATTTATTCATTTGTTCTCTCTCAAATCCGTTATAAATAATTGATAACTATAACTAAACAAAACGGATATTAACCAAAGTCAATTACAGTACTTTTTAACATAAAATTGTTTACAAATAAACATTTTTACAAATTGCCTAAAACTAAAATTCATGTCTGTTCATTTTAATTATTAATGTCTTATTACGCCACTTACACGTTTTATAATCACTTAATTTGTTTCACACGCGTGATTGCATTGATTAGTTTTAAGAGTTTACTTCCTTTTTGCACTTTTGTTTCATATTCTCCTGTGTGCTTTTCTTGCCAAAATTTTTAAATGTCTGCATTTCCCCGCTATTCTTGGTATTACAGCATAATTTTACAATTGCCAATTTCTTTCTTATAATTTGCTCTTTGCAACATATGATAATATAATTCTGGCTTCCTGTACCTTATTTAAGATTGTTCATAAATGTTTCCTGCTTATTTATTTGAATTCTACGCTACAATACCATACACTTAGCACCTTTCTGTGACAAATCAATTCTATTGGTTCGGTTTTAATTCTGCACAAACCTATTCAATTAATTTTGAAATGTCGATTTCAACCTGTGAACGAGCCTTGTCCCTTGCGTTCCTTATTCAAAACCTTTCTTTTAATTCAAGCATTTCTTTCTCAATGCAATTACTGACTGATATTTAAGTTTATAGTCTCGCAGCTAAATAAAACACCCTTACTCCGTGCTTTAATTTAATTTTAATTTTGTACTGCAATCGAAGCAAAGCCGTAGGGCCTAATACCACTGCAATATATTTATCTTTGTCGTAACTGCGCTGCCAACCCTGAAGTTAAGGCGCTAAAATTTACATTACCACGACCTTATATGTCATACTGACATCAATGCATCTTATATTTTCAATTAATTTCAAAGTAATCGGCATACCTTACGTATTCCAGAAAGTTTCTATAGGATCTCTTAAGTTTTTCTGTGGTGGTTTTTATAGAAATTTTCATTTAAAGGTTGTTTTGTCACACGCCTCACCTGCATTGATTAATAAAAATTGCAAAGCGTAGTTTTTTTAATCAAGGGAGACCATACTCACACATGATACACAAAAAATTGATAGTACAAAAAATGGATGTTACACATCTTGGCACATAACCGTACGTAATACGTTAATGCTGTATTTGTATCTATATCTTTCAAAATCACTGATATTTACATAGGTATGGTATCTCGTTAATTCAGGATAACGTCGACCTCCCTGAAACAGTGCTCGGTGATAATGCATCTTCGTTGCTACAAAAAAAAATACTGATAGTACTACAAACTAATGTTGTGACAAACTATAATAAAATAACTGGGTAATCTTGCAGTTTACGACCCTACCATGTGCACTTTTACTGCGCCGATTATTTTATGTCAAATTACCAGCATCGTTGCCGCCTTCATTGTTTACTTTCTCGATCGTGACAGCCATGGCGGGCATAAGACGTTTTTTACCGAAATTCACGCACAATAGTAAAAACATAATTAAATAACATCGAGAGGCTGGACAATGTCCATGACAGTATTTTATAGTCTGGCTGTATTATAGGTTTGGCGAATTGCAAATGTTGGGTCGTTCCAGTCGCACACAGTAAAGGCAGCATTTTTTTCAAAGTGGTATTTAAATATCCTTAATGAACACTAAACAAGAAACGCTATTTGATAAGTTTTAGAATCGTACAATTCCATTGCATAAGGCAAGGAACATGGACAGTATTGCAAATCTCAGTAATTTACCTACTGTGCAGCAAGGATGAAGAACATCCATGAATTTGCTATGGTATATATTGAACAGAACATATGAGATCTCATACTGGAGCAAAACCGCACAGTCGCTTGTATTGTAAATGCAAGGCAACACAAAAAACTCATTTAGTTGTACACATGCGGATGCATGCAGGTGAAAAACCATACGATTGCTCTGAAAGTGGATACACAGCACTAGAGAAAGGTAGTTTAGTTAGATATATGCGGTAGCACATTCTTGCCGACGTTCTGCTCAACTCCCATTGATCATTAACGACCACCAGAACTGAATATAGCTTTAGCTTCTACTTTGTAAGTAAATATGTTGAAAGAAAAACTGGATAAGCGCATGGAAAAAGTCAGGCGCAACGCAAAACGTGGAAAACCATTCACCAAAGGAGAAATGATCAAAGAATGCGTAATTGTAGTAGCCGAAGAAATGTGCCCCGAAAAAGTAAATTTATTTGAAACTGTCAGTTTGTCAGCAAACACCGTGGCTCGGAGGGTACAAGACATCGCAGAAAATATATCATCTCAACTGTCTGACAAAAATGGACATCTTGAGTGGTTTTCTCTGGCCTTGGATGAGTCAACGGATGTGTCAGATACTGCTCAAGTGTTGATTTTTATTCGAGGAGTAGATAAAAGCTGTGAAGTGTATTGAGAACTTCTTGATATTGATAGTATTCACGGCACGACTACTGGGGAAGATATTTTTAAGGGAGTTGAAAATGCCATTAATAAAAAGAACATTCGATGGAAAAACTTGAAATCTATTACAACTGATGGAGGCAAAAACATGTGTGGTAAAAATAAAGGAGTGGTTGCATTTGTGTCAAAGGCTGTAGAAAATGATGGTTGTTCAAAACCATTAGTCTTACATTTATAATTCATCAACAGTCCTTGTGCGGAAAATGTTTGTATATGTCTGAAGTTCTAAAACCAGTCATATCAGTTGTTAATTTCATCAGATCCACTGGGCTGAATCACCAACAATTCCGCGAGTTTATTGAAGAGATTGAAGAAAATGACTTACCATATCATACTGCCGTACGCTGGCTTAGTTGCGGAAAAGTCCTTCAGCGCTTCTTTGAACTTCGAGCAGAGTTCGAAATTTTTTTGAATGAAAAGCATCGCCCTCTTACCGAATTACAAAATAATGAATGGCTGTGGAAGTTAGCATTCTATGTCGATTTGACAAAACATATGGACGAACTGAATTTGAGATTGCAAGGAGAAAACCAGCTTCTCCCTGATTTATACACTAATATCAAATCGTTCCGGCAGAAAATAATACTGTTTCAATCACAATTACGTAAAAAATGTTTCACACATTTTAAAACATGTGAAATATTCAGCCACACCCGTCGATTTCGCAATCAAAGCTTTGAGTGCTTTGCAGATAAAATTTTGATACTTGTTTCTCAGACTTTGATGTCATTGGGAATGAATTAAGATTTTCAAAATCCTTTTGATACTGACATTGAAACCCCAGCCCCGGAACTTCAAATGGAAATTACTGATTTACAGTGCAGTTATATATTTAAGAACAAATATCAAAACTCATCTTTGTTGGAATTTTATAAGAGTCTTCCACTGGTACAATTTGATAATTTGCAGAAATTTGCTCGTGGGCTGTTTTCTGTTTTTGGTACTACTTACTTGTGTGAGAAAACATTCTCCCAAATGAAGTTCACAAAGAATGTTTACAGATCTAAGTTAACCGATGAGCATCTTAAATCTCTTTTAATAATAATTGGTACAAATAAAATTGGTCCACAACTACAAACTATTGTCCGTGGAAAATCACAATTACATAAATCTCATTAGTATTTATTATTATTATTTTTGGTTTCATTCGCGTTAATTTAGCTTTTCCGTTCCTGAGGGATTTTCAGGATAAAAATCATGTGTGATTCAGGATATATGCATTCCAAACATCGATATACATACATATACGATACACTTTACCCCAACATAACTACCGAGGGTGAAACCGCGGGATGTTCACTAGTTTATAATGTTAGTGGGATTCATTTCAATTATTTGTTAGTTATTATGCTTAAGTTAAATTTTCTGCGTATTATACTTGTCATTAAGCTTTACCGATACTCCATTCACTATAGTCCCGGATTGTCAATGTCAAAATCCAATTAAAAACAATCCTTTATACCATGGTTAATACTTTTAAGTCAAGCTATGGGTAACCATCGACATATAGAAATGGACCGCTAATGGACGACTGCGCAACTCTTTGCGTTAGAAAGAGAAAGAGAACACTTTAAGAACTATCTTTCCTTTTCCTGCCGGCCTCCTATTGGCCGACAGAAAATGACGTCACAGCGACAGGGTCGTTGCGCCGTACGCTACTGAGCGCCAACAAGGACAGAGCGTTCTCAAGTCATATTCCTTCTCTTTCTATCCCGTTTGGCTCATGCAGCTCTGACTAGCGGTCCATTTCTATATGTCGATGTGGGTAACTAGAAACAATTAAGTTATATATATATATATATATAGACCCAGCACTCCATCAGCGGAGTATAGGTCGCTCATTGCAATGAGCTCTTCTGATCCGGTATGCGCGGGGGATCAGTCCATTTGTTCCTTGCTTTGTTCGTCTTCTACGGATTGTTGTGTGACTGTGCCTTCTTTGTTATTTTGCTCCATTCCATTCTATTTTTTATTAATTCTCTCCAGTTCAATATTCTCACGTCTTGTATATCTCTCGTTACTTGGTCTCGCCACCTGATTTTTGGTCTTCCCCTTGGTCGATTTTCCATAGGTCTCCAGTTCAATATTTTTCTTATTAGTTCATCTTGTTCTCTTCTCTGGATATGTCCAAACCACCGTAGTCGTTATGCCTTTATAAATCTAACTATGTCTTCCCCTTCCAGTAGGTTTCTCACTTCAAAGTTCATAAGTTGTCTGGATTCTCCATCTGGCATCTCCACTGGTCCATATATCCGTCTTATAATTTTTCTTTCTAGTATTCTCATCTTTTCTTCATCTTTCCTGTGTAGGCACATTGTTTCTGCGGAGTAGGTTATGACTGGTCTGATTGCTGTTTTATATATTTTTAACTTTGTTATTTTGCTAAGATTTCTGTCTTTCAAAAACTTTTGATATTTCCAATATGCTTTATTTCCTGCTTTTATTCTTTCTGTTATTTCTGGACTTCTCTCGTTGTTTCCGTCTACCATTACTCCCAAATATTTGAAGTATTCTACTCTTTGGAAGCTATATCTTTCTACCTTCATTTCCGCTGAGTTTCCTACTCCTCTTCTTGTGCTTTCCATGTATTTTGCTTTTTCTTCATTTATTTTTAAACCTCTGGCTTCGGCTTCTCTTATGAGTTCCATTACTTTTGTTTTAATATTAACCTCAGCCAGCTACTATGTATCAATTATAACGTGAAATGTTTCGTCTCAATCTTTCCCTCATTTTTCCATCTTATTTCTTGAAGCGCTAGGATACCTAATTTATACTTCTTCATTTCTTTTGCTATTTCCTCCATTTTCCCTATTGCTAACATGGTTCTTACATTCCACGTTCCAATCTTCATTATATTTTCTCTATTTCTCTTACTTCTTATTGTACCTTGTTTAATTCCCTTTCCTTTTTTGATATTCTTCCTTTGTATTTCTGTTTCCACACGTATGAAAATATGTAATTCCCCTAATTCCCTAGCATTTAAACACATTATCATTAGTAACATGTCCGCTTAAAAGAAGGAAATATTTTAAAAATTCCAGAATTTTCCCGTCTGTGTCCTGTTAACAGAGAGTCCGCTTAATGGAGATGCCCTTGCATTTAAACTACATTAGTTCCCGACAGTGCCAAGAAAAATATTCGCTTAATAGAGGGGTCCGCTTAATGGAGTGTCCGAGAGATTTCACTGTATACTATTATTTACATACTCAAATAAATTTAACCAGGTTATATGACTTTAACTAACAACCAACTTTTAAAAACAACCTGCAGACAAGCAAAATAGTTCATATAATCCGTGCCTTAACTTTACTACCTCAGTGGTGGACCTTCCCACTTATCATTAATGGTAAACGTGCAGTTTAGGGATCTCAAATGACAACAAAGCGATCGGCACCGCTCGGGTCAGAATATGCATGGTTGCTAGGGTGACCACCCGCCCCAGATTAGGCGGGGTTTTGCATCCCTCGTCTCGCGTAAATAATTTAACCAATCAGGACAGCAGATATCCCGATTTCTACCGATTGGACAGGGGAATTCGGTTTCGGTTCTGTCGCTCTGTTGTGCGGTTTTTCGAACAAAACGAAGCTAAAGCGAACTTATTGGTCCAGTGGTTGTTAGTTTTTACAGATTTGCGACAATTTTCATAATAATTCAGAAATTTATTTACTTGCATGAAGCGATAATTCCAAAATCATATACACAGCACCAAAAGCAGAAGCGTAGCTAGAAATCAGCGGGCCCTGTATAATAAATTGCCAAGTGGCCCCCCTAGAGACCCTATATATTATCTTACTTTGTATACAGGGTCTCTAGGCCCCCCACCCCACACCAGGGTATTATCAAATAAACGTATAAAAATACGAACTCAATTTTTATTTTTTAACGAAACGAAATATAATTATAAAAACTATTTAAAACGTAAAATTTAATTACATATTTTACTAACGGACATATTACGTGAAAAAAAGTGTAAATCATAGTTTACAGTTTACATATATTGCTATGGTTTTAAGCCCTACCAATCAACTCTGTTAGCATTGCCAAATTAATGGACATTTCATGAAAGCTCAGAGTGAGATATTTTATATAACTGCAAAACTAAAACTTGAATTTGCCAGAATGAATACATTTGTAATGAGATGCCAGTAATTGCAGAATAATTCATTAATGAACGCAATAAGCAAAGCTCAATTTGAACAGGGATCTAAGTTGAATGTAAGTTCAGTTAATTGATTAGGTTTGTGCTAAAGTAAATGCTAAGCCTAATGAAATTTAATAATTACAAGATGGATCGCAAACGCAAGGGAATGAAGCATAGAATTCAGGTACAGTTTAATAGCGAAATCCAGTCAGGGTTTTATAAGGAAGGTAATTGAAAGATAGATACGCTTATGAACATGCAACGAGTAGATAAGAATGAAGACATTAAAGCATTTGAAGGGAACCGTAAGAATCAAAAAGCAAGGGTTATAGAAAGTGCAGAAAAGGAGACAGCATATGAACTTAAAAATGTGTGGAAAATAAAACAGTGAATTCAAAGGAAGCCAGTGCAGGAAATGCGCAAATTAAATACTCTAATCAGTGCAGTGACATGTGAATATTTAAACGCAAATTAAAAAGACGTGTAGTGACAAATAGACACGCAAAATTAGTATAAATGTAAACAATTATTTTAGATGTAATATTGGTGTACAAAAACCTAGCTTTAAGTAGAATTTTGTTAAAAGCCAGTATTTTGAACCATGTTAACATCCGTAATTAATTTGAAACTAACTAGCTTTTGTTTATAACAAAAAAAGAAAGAAGACAAATGAATAAATTAATGGCTTGACGTGTGAAATTGTGCTCTGTATTAAAATTAAAATTTCTGATAGTAAAAACAAAAATACATGTCTGAAACTTTACCAGTGTGTTGAGCAAATTTTTGTGTCCATGTGATATTATTTTGAACAAAATCCGCCATCAAAATTGTTGAGGTGTCCGATGCTGTTTGACATAACCTCAATCCGAAGCAGCCTTAGTTCCGACAGTTACGAGGTCTACCAGTCCAGCCAGCCCATTGGGGAAGACACCAGTGCCATTCAGCAGCCCGTGGGGTACCTGCCCGTGCCCCAACAGCAGGATACGGCCCATAGCAGCCCCACGTTGGGCGCCAATTATATTGCAATGGTATGTCTAATTAGTGTTGTAATATGCTATTAATTTAATTTTATCTATCAATTTACAAGTAAATTTTAATCAACCTAAGATTTGATAACACGAATATGAAAAATATTTGCGTGTACCCTTATTTAAAAATTAAATTAATAACATATTACAACACTAATTAGACATACCATTGCAATATCTACATAAGTAAGAAATAAGTAAATGTTAAATGACAAGGGACAAAGTTAATGTAAATAATAATTATTTCCAGAGTTAGTCTCCGAACTTATTTCTCGGCGAAAATGTTTATAAGACGTTCCATATTTGGAGATGATCTTAATCTTTTAAGCTCTTCCTTTTCGATAGATAATATGGCTAAATCCGATAACCGTTCTTATGTCATCGTACTTCTTAAGTAGTTTTTGATAAGCTTTAATTTTGAAAAGCTTCCTTCTGCTATTGCTACCGTAACATTCAAAAACGGCATAGAAGCTGTTATTAAGCTTCCAAATTAAATTTATATGATATATATTTTTGTGTGAGTTTGGGTGCTAATGGGGCCCCCCTGGCTTGTGGGCCCTGTATCATTGATACGGCAGATATAGCAGTAGCTACCTACACCCCTGACCTAAAGACAATGTCGCACAATAAATTTAATAGAATTCCCTGGAGCAGCTCAAGAATTTTCAAAATTCATAGAGAAAATGTAAAATGTGGCTAGGTAACCAAGCATACAATGAGAAATTGCTGGCAACTCGAGACAATTCTTGGACATCAACTTAATTTTTAATTAATGGAAAAATAGCACGTAACGTCGTAACATCTTCAGAAACCGCAGCTAGCAACAAAAAGCATTCTTTCAAATTTGTAACCTAAAACCTCATATAGGACCTATCAAATGATACATATTATATATTATATATTATTATTATTTTATTTGTTGAAGTATTACTTTAGTATGATCAAAAATTATTTTCATCTAGTATAGCTATGGAATAGTTTCTAATTTATGAATGGAACTATAAGTCACTTAAAAATCAGATGTCCAGTTTGAGATTATTTTATTATTATTATTATTGGAGGTAGAAAGGCAGCTTTAAGCTGATATATCCACATATAATACATGATATTGCAATATCTTGTATCATGTTTGTTAATAGTTAGTTGTTTTATTAATATAGTTGTATTCATAAATTAGGAACTATTCCATAGCCGTACTAAATGAAAATAGTTTTTGATCATACTTTATGTACTTAAATTGATTTGTCTTTTGTTTCTGTTTATATTTAGAGCAGAATTGATATTAGAAGACACCAGTAAGTGACATCATATGCGCCGACTGCTATCATTAACCTTCAGTCATTGGCAGCATTTATTTATTTTTGAAAAGGGGTCACAACATCGCAATTCAGAAAATTTACAAAACCTACAGAATAAAATACACGTGCCATGCTTAATCAAACAAAGCTGACAAACAAAACTGAGAAAACAGTAAACAACCAATGCTTGTCCGCGTGTTGCGATCCAGTCCCTTTATAAATACCGAGAAATATATTTAGCCGACGCTACTGTCAAAGAGAAGGTTACCCCTTTACTTAAGTAACGGACCCGTCCGACACAAAATCAACTTTAGCGCAGCTATGACGCTGGTGTCTTTCATTTCAATCTTGCTCTACTTTATTTGGTTGTACTTGTATATCTTGAGATTGTTTTTATTATTTTTTGTGAAATCTACACGTAATGGGTACCCTCCGTTACTTGTGGTCCTGTCCTTAATAATAATGAATTATTTTATTATGATTTAATCATGTCCCGACTTTGTTAGTCGGAAAGGTGCCAGACTGAATGCATACGCGTTTTCACTCGTTGCCGTTGTTATGGTTGAAGGTTTAGGGTTTAGTTACAAATGCAGTATATTTTATTTCTCCCCTACGCACCCCTGTATCTTTCTTTTCCATTTTCCAACAGATGTAATTTTATTTCAATCATACTAGGGGTTATTATTGCAATTTTTAAATAACTTTACTGCAAACCAGTAGTGTACTGCCCATGAAGTAAGAGGTAAGAAGACCGATCCCCATACAGGCCAGTCGCCAAAACCTGCGTTGATATTTGCAGCTCTTTAGTAGTACCGTAGTCTGCCACTTGCGGTGCAAATGTTCCGCGCCGGGTTAGTTGGCGGCAGGGTGGGGGTTTGTTTACCTCTCGTTTATTCATAAATGTATTACTACTATATTGCTAGCGGCTATGAGTGGGAAGGTCACAGCGTAAGTGAGACAGACAACCAACTCTTTGATGTATTTGGTGAGCTGTGCGCAAGCCCGTCGTCTGCGCGGTGGGGAAGTGAACCTCACGGTCAAGTTTAAAATTCGCTTCTAAAGGCGTAGTTCGAATTCTCAGGCATGCGCACGAGACGCGTAGTGCTCAGAGTGATACTATGTCAACGCCGTAATGTTTTCGGCCATTCCCAGGCCCTGCTAGCAATATAGTAGTAATACATATATGGGCTTACGTTTTGATTTGCCGCAGTGGTCGTATGCCACGATCACGTGACGGGAACACCAGCGCTGCTAGTGATAGGTACTGTACTATTAAAGAGGCGTTAATATCATCGCAGATTCTGTAGCATGGCGGTCGGTCTCCTTCCCTCTTACTCCATGGTACTGCCATCAAAGATAAATGCAGGAAATTGAATAACAGTGATTACCAAAACTACTAAAAATTCACTGAAAAACAACCGAACACATGGAAAAATTATGGTCTCGTAATATAACAACAACAAGTGAAAACGCGCATGCATTCAGGCTGGCAACCATGCATATTCTGACCCGAGTGATGCCAATCGCTTTGTTGTCATTTGGGATTCCTAAACTGCACGTTTACCTCATTAATAGTTCTAGGCCTAATTCATGCAAAAATCTGGCAACCATGTAGAGTATTTGACATGAATTCAATCGGCGCAGTAAAAGTACGCATGGTAGGGACGTAAACTGCAAGATTAACAAATAACTGTTTGGGTGCTTTCTCACCTGAGCTGCAAAAAACCTCTTAAGGCTAATATAAAATTAGCTCTTTCATTTGCGGTACTAAATCGGATTGTTATATTTTGCATTGGTGGAATTAAAATCAGAACAACTGCACCTGGGATGGCCGGGTCTTCGTCATAGGTTTCGAAGTGTACGTCACGAAGATGATGTACGAAGTTTGTAGCTTCAAACAATATAGCAACACCCATATGTATAGCCACATTTGTATCAAAAACAGGATTGCCTTGCCCAATTTGGACGGTAACATTGTTAAAGGTGGTCATCTTCTTCAACTTCCACCTTTCAGCGTTTCGTTTGCGTTGAAACTCACGAAATTCCACTATCATTTTCTTCATATTCATTTTATCTAAAATAAAATACTAACTATTTGCCTTTTATCATTGCTTTTACACGTACTTACCAATCATTTGTTAACGTTCTGAAACGCGCACCTAACCATAGATAAAGACAACAAGAGACAAGACTGCAAACTTAAAGTTGCACATTACAGCGCGGCTACAGCAAGTGGAGAGGCGAGACAATTTGAGTAGTGTTTAAGAAAAGTGATTACAAGTTAGTTACATTTATGGACAATACAGAAGAAAGCACAGACAAGCGTAAAAGGGAAAAAGAAAATATCGCGGATATATTTAAAAGAAGCAAATCAACAGCAAGGACCTCACCTAAAGCAGAAAAAACGTGCGACAAGCCTACAGAAAAACAAAACAAAATGGACAATATAATGGGGAACATGCACGCAACAATGCAGGCAATGCTTATTAACACATTTATGGGGGAACAACGAAAGACTTGAACGGAAAATATGTCAAGAATTGTAAGAGAACCGCAAAATCATAGGAAAAAACAGCGAGACAATTGAGAAGCTAAAAGAAGATCTAGCAGCAAAAGAAGCCAAATGGGAAGAAGAAAAGCAAGAACTTATAGGCAAGAACTCAGAAGTGGAAAAAAACATGGAAAGCAGAGAGAAAAAAGACAAAAAGCTTAACGTGGTAATAAAAGGAACAAAATTTAATACTAAAAACAAGGAACTGGAAGTAAAACCATTTCTGAAGGAAACTGATCAACATCGTGGAAATGAGCAATTGGAGAAGCAAACAAGAAACCACGGAAAACAAGAAAAAATTAAAGGGATCCACAATATACATAGAAAATGATTTGACAAGGAATGAAATGAAAATACAAACCGAACTGATGAAAATTGCGCAAGAGAAGAAGAATGAAGGATATAGGACAAAAATCGGCTATAAAAAGATAGTGATAGAGGGTGAGACATACTTACGGAATGACAACCTACAGGGAATAACAAAACAATAAAAAAAAACAGCAATCATAAGTAATAATAAAAGCACGACGACAAATATGGCAACGAAAGATGGAATTGAAAAAGGATACGAATCGGAAAAACAAAAACGACAAAGCGTATTAAATATAGGAATTTGGAATGTCAGAGGAACAAATGCAGAAGAAGCATCAAAAATCTATTAAGTGAATTAAAAAGATATAAAGGCCGGTATTCACCTGCGATTATGTCCGGCGGATCTGTACGTCGGATCTGTCCGTCGTACAAATCCGCATGTGTGTATTCGCGCGCTCGCCGGATTTGTCTTGCTCGTCGTCCGTCATCCAAGGCGACGATCACAGACAGCGAGCGAAACGAATCCGCACGTGTGTAGTAACAATAACAGATGTGTTCGCCACCTGTTTAATAACATTCCGAACAACTCTTACAGTAAAATGGCTTTTGCGGATAATAAGGCTTTTTGGGAAAGTTTTATTTCATTATACAAAGAAAATCCTTGCTTGTGGAATATAAAAAGCAAAGAATATTCAAATAAACAAACTCATATGGGAGTATTTTGTTCTTTACATGTACCAACGTTTTGACCACTGCCTTTTCTTGCTTTTATCTTCAAATACTGCTAAGAATCCTCCAACAATCGCCAGTTTTCTTTTCTTGTCCATAGCAGTTATTATTTTTTATTTGTTGTTACCACTACAAAACACTCTTCTTCAATGATGTCTGCCGAGCATATTCTTATTGTGTGTAGCCGACGACGAATCTGTCCGAATGTGTGTAGCCAACAACGGATCTGTCTGCCGGACAGATCCGCCGGACATAATCGCATGTGAATACCGCCCTTAACATTGGATTATTGGCAGTACAAGAAACAAATCAAATAGGAAGCGAAATAATCGAAATAGGAAATTACACATTCTTTAAAAGTGGAGGACAGATATGGAGGCTAGGTAGTGGTTTTCTTATTAACAAAAAACTTGGACAGGCAGTTGTCGAATTCAGAGCGATATCAGACAGAATATCATACATAAGTATAAAAGGTATACACAGAAAATTAAACATAATAAATGTCCATGCAGCAACGGAGGAAAAAGAAGAAGAGGAAAAAGACATTTTCTACGAACAGTTAGAACGAGTATGCAACGGGCTCTCAAATTATGATATTAAAATAAAATGGGCGACTGTAATGCGAAGATAGGCAAAGAAACAATTTACAGACCAACAACTGGACGTTTCAGTAAGCACGACAACACAAACGATAAGAGGAAAAGACATAGAATTCGCTACAGACAAAAACATGGTTATAAGTACCACGCAGTTTGAGCATAAAGAAATATATAAAGGGACATGGGTGGCGCCAAATGGGCAAACTGTCAATCAAGTTGATCATATATTAATAGAATCTCAACATGTGAAGTGCATCACAAATGCAAGGAGCTATAGAGGAGCTGACGCAGACTCAGACCACTACCTGGTGAGAGCGACAGTAAATCAGGACATAAAAACAGACTCACGGCACAGCAAAATGAAACAAATAAAATATGATGTTGAGCAACTACAAGACCCAGACAAAAGAAAACGCTACCAACAAGAAATAGACATGCATTTAAATAATAAAAAAGATCGACGGAGTATAGAAGGATAATGGAAGCGGCTAGAAGAAGCAATCAAGACAGCAGCGAAGAAAGCAATGTCTGAAAAGAGGTATGACAATAGAAAAACGTGGTACGATAAAGAATGTATAAAAACAGTAGAAGAAAAAAGAAGAGCCAGAGAGATCATGATCAGCAAAAATTCTGAAGAAAGTAAAAATAAATACAAAGAAAAAAGGAAAAAAGCAAAGTCAGTATGCAGGAAAAAGAAGAGAGAATTTAATGAAAATAAGATAAAAATGATAGAAGAGAAGCTAAAAAACAAAGAAATTAGAAACTTTTACCAAGATGTAAAGAACATACTGTAAACACAAACAAGGAAAGCTAATAGGAAGACCCGAAGAAAGAATGAATAGGTGGAAAGAATATTTCGAGGAGTTATTGAACAGCAGCAAGGATATGGAGGCAGAAACACCCACAGTAATAACCGTGAAGGAACAAGAGCAAGAAGTAAGAGAGATATAACCACCCAGTATAGAAGACGTCCTCAAGGCTATAGAAAAACTAAAAAATAACAAAAGCACAGGAGAAAATGTAATCGTATCGGAAATGATGAAATATGGAGGCAAAAAGTTACACGAAAAGCTGTGGATATTGATAAAACAAATATGGCAGGAAGAGAAAGAACTAGAAGATTGGTCAAGAGCATTGATAAGCCCCCTACACAAAAAGGTGATAAAACTTCTTGTGAAAATTACAGGGGAATTGCTGTATTGGATATAACGTACAAAATACTAGCTACATTAATAAAAGACAAACTTAATATTCATACAGAGGCAATTATAAGAGATTATCAGTGCGGTTTTAGAGCCAACCGTTCCGTGACTGACGAGATATTCACCCTGAAGCAAATTCAAGAGAATTTCTACGAATATAACAAGACAGTACATGCAATATTTATCGACTTTAAGCAGGCTTACGATTCTATAAATAGGAATAAATTATACGAAGCATTAGAGGAACTGGCAATACCTAGAAAATTAATAGCGTTGGTTAAAATGACACTGCAAGGACAAAAATCAAATCCGTTTAGAGTCGAAAGGGGCTTAAGGCATGGAGATCCGCTGTCAGCATCACTGTTCAATATGACGTTAGAAAAAATAATTCGAGACAGTAGAATAAGGACAACAGGTACTATATATAACACGGACCACCAGTGCATTGCTTATGCCGATGATGTAGCCATTCTTGCAAGAACAGATTACTAAAGAAAGCAATCCGCAGTTTAAATGAGGCACAAAAAATGGGATTACGAATAAACGAAGATAAATCAAAATACATGGAAATAAGTAGAGCAAGGAAAAATTCAGAGGCTGCAGGATACCTAACTGTGAGGACAAATGAAAACCGAGAATTAAAATTCGAAAAAGTGGACAGTTTTGTGTACCTTAGGATACTAATAACACTAAATAGTAACAGTGATAAGGAAATAGAAGCTAGGCTAGTGAGAGGCAACAAAAGTGCGGGTAATCTATTATTAGTGTTACGAGCAAAACAGATATCGCAAAGGACCAAAGTACGAATATATAGTACAGTGATTAGACCAGCTGTAACATACAGTTCTGAAACCTGGATACTCAACCAAAGAGAAAAGGAGAAATTACTCAGATGGGAAAGGAAAATTCTGCGACGGATATATGGAGGACAGAAGGTGGGGGAGATTTGGAAAAGACGAACAAATGAAGAGCTCATGCAAATGTACAAAAGCCCAGGCA
>CALNHX010002477.1:0-61111 GCA_940337035.1 Agriotes lineatus
CTTTTTTGTGAAGAAAACAGGTTTATTTATATACTTATATATTTATTTATTTTTAATTTCTTGGCATAACTGAGAACACAGAGCAAGTCTTAAATTTGTCGGCCAAAACAATAAAGTCTGCCAAAAATATACATATAATTATCTAAAAATTAACAGAGTAAAAATAAACAATAATAATTACTTCGTACTGTCATATTTACGTATACCATAAATAAGTTGCAAACAGGCATTCTGTAGTTTTTGAATCGTAACTTTATCCTGATAATCAAGACATGAATCGTATACTACGTCGCAATAGTCCATCTGTGATAAAACCAAACTACGGCATAATGTAGCCTTTACCCCGGTGCTCAAAACATGTCGGTTTTGGTATATAGATCGCAGATTGCAATAAGCTTTCTGCAAACATTTAGAGACATGTTGCTTAAAACGTAGGGAGGAATCCAAAATTAATCCCAAGTTCTTTATAGTTTCAACTAGTGATGGGCATAACCGGACAATTTTCATAACCGAATTATTTTCATTCGAATAATATTAATAACCGAATGATTATTTGAATAATCATTCGAATAAATTTTGGCTCTCGATTCGTTTCGATTAAGTCAGCCGGTTTGCCGGTTGGCGGTTCACTGTCATCTGCATCGACATCGGTTCACCGTCATCTGCATCGACATCGGTTCACCGTCATCTGCATCGACATCGTAACTTGCAGATAGCAGACGAACCAAAACATAATATGTACGGTCGGCGCCTTAGAAATCGGGACACGTAATATGTTCTTCTAGTCTTTGGAGTATTCTTGCTCCGGTTACTTCATTAATGTGAGATGGCATTTCATAATTGACAAACAATAAACAATCTGACGTAACAATTAAAACCATAATAACTGTAAAAACCCAGTTTATACACTTAAAAAATACATGCAAAATATATCATAATAGTGTGTAGTGCCCGATTTCTAAGGCGCCGACCGTACATTATTTGTTATGTATTGGAAATTAAGAGGTATTTATTAAGAAGTGGGACTTGCTTGCTAATCGCAATAAGAACAGGGGTAAACGTTTATCTTTATCGATCGGGCGGGTTAAAGGCGCCGCGTCTTGTATTGAACCTTTTGAGATGTAAGCAAATAAAAAATTGTTTTATAGCTAGATGCGTTTGCAGTTTTTAGGCGTTCAGGTTTCAGGTCCCCAGAATTTGATGATTTGATATTTTTTATAATAGGAGGTAGGTACGCGATAACCAAATGGTGTTTTCAGTACAGCCTGCTTTGTTTATGAGTTATAACGTATTTATATTTACAGAATTTTGAGCACAGCGTAGGTCGCTGAGATATGGCACGTAGTACCTTCGAATAGAGGTTTTATATTCAAAGCGTAGTACGTATCAGCATTAGGTTATTTTTCATTTGAATACTTGGAACGAAAACCGAGTTACATAGGTTATTTCAATAACCGGATAACCGGTTATTTTTCATTCGAATAAGTTCATCACTAGTTTCAACAACTGGTAATAAATTGTCAAAAATTTTGACTTGTACATGAAGTTTCGCAAATTCAATATCTTTTTTCTTTCCAAAATATATTACAGACGATTTATTAGCATTAAGCTTTAATGAATGCTGTTGAGAAATGATAGAGAGACGTTCCAAATCTTTATTAATAAATGAATTTGCTAAATTTGCGTTTGCAGCATGAGAAGAAAAATAAATCTGCGAATCGTCAGCATAAAAGTGAGAATTACAAGAAACAATCGCAGAAGAAAAATAAGAAACCTAAATCGTAAACAAAAGTGGACCAAGAATTGAACCTTGGGGCACTCGTCTATTATTAACTAGAAAGTTGGATATATTGTTGCCAACTCTGACAGCTTGTAACCGCCCCCATAAATAATTCGACAATAAGGAAACTGCATCGGGTTTTAGACCAATATAGTGTAAAATCGATAACAAAGTTTAATGCTCAATTCTGTCGAAAGCATTTGAATAATCTACGAGAATAAGCACAGTGACTTTGCCAGCATCAGTAGCAGAAGCCAGATCATCGACAATATTTAAGAGAGCAGTGGCACGGCTATGTCCTTTTCTGAAACTCGACTGTGTAACAGGTCGTATTTTATTTGAATGTATATGTTCACGAAGTTGTTGCTCAATGATCCTCTCGATAATTTTTGATATTGCTGGTAAAATACTGATTGGCCTCAGATCTTTAAAAGTTTTAGGACTATTTATTTTAGGGATAGGATTAATAATAGCATATTTCCAGGCTTTTGGAAAAACAAAATTGTTTAAACCATTATTATTAACGAGATAAGTTATGACAGGCAGAAGAAAAGGGACAGAAAATTTAATAACAGTAATACCTATGCCGTCATGACCAATCACGTTAGTTTTAATGGAAGATATAATTTTTAGTACTTCCAATTCATTTACAGATTTAAAAACAAAATATGAATTAATAGAATTTTTAACATTAGTAGAGTAAAAAGTACGAATATTATTAGAATTCGTCGAAATTTGAGGTATAGAGTCAACAAAATAATCATTTAATTTGTTACTATCAGATAATTAAGGAGGTAAGTCTGCTCGAACCCTTTTTTTTCGAAATATTGAGTTCTTTTAAGTTTTTCCAAAACAATCGCGTGTTGTCAGTAAATACAGAATTAAAGTATGCTTTTTTTCTCTTCTACTTACAACTTGATTCCGCAGTTGCTTATAAAAATTAAAATGATTAGGATTTTAATTTAATTTAAGATTCATACAGGTTTCCCTAATTACATGAATCTAAAAAAAATATAAATGAATTACATTTAAGAGCTTACGGCTAGCATATTGATGAACCAAAATGTTGTGCTCATTGCAAAGGACTCAAAGAAAACTCAACCCATCTTGAAAGTCTAATCAAATGTATAATATTTGGCAATTAATTTGAAGAAAATGTTCTGTTGCAAGCATAAGTCTATATCCGACAATAGAGTTACTTCATTTAAAAGTTTAAACATTGTTATAAATGGCTTATTAGATGTGTAGGTAACGTTAGGTATGTGAAACATGGCTACAGCGCGCGTATTTTTTCTGGGTATACGTAATTTAAACAACGATAATAAGTAATTATTACAAAGCAAGTTATTCCAAATTTTAAAACCGAGTTGTATTAGTGAAATTTTTCTACGGGTGCACAGGTTTTGAATTTCAAATTCATGACGTAGATTCGCAGATCTAACAAACCGGTAGTCAGGAAATAATCTGTATTTTTAAAATATAAGAATCGCAAAAATTTATTTTGTACTTTTTCAATCTCTTTGATGTCTGTCATAGTATGAGGATACCAAACAGTCGACGCATACTCCAATTTAGTTCGTACAAGTGTGAAATATAATATTTTTACAGTTTTTACATTTCTGAATTCGCGCGATTGTCTAATAATAAATCCCAAAATTTTATAAGAGTCCGCCACAATGCGATGAATGTGCATTCTGAAATTCAGGGTGCCGTCATAGGTCACACCTAGATCCTTGACAGTATAAGTTCGTTTTAATATAGTACCAGCAATGTTGTAATTAAATACAAGCGGATTTTTATTACGTGCAAATGACATTACAATGCATTTTTCTATATTAAGGGGTAGTTTATTTTTAATGCTCCAGTTATATAGTTTATCAATATTACCCTGTAAGCGTGAACAATCATGAATAGAATTGATTTTAACAAACATTTTTTGATCATCTGCAAATAAGAGACATTTAGCAACATCTAATACGTCGGGCAAATCATTAATAAATATTAAGAATAATAATGGTCCTAAATTAGAACCTTGTGGCACTCCTGAATTCGCAGTGTACTTGCCCGAGGTATTTCCATTAAATTTAATAATGAATTTACGCGATTTTAAATAAAATGAAAAGAACTGTAGCATGTTTTGAGAAAGCCCACAACCAGCCAATTTCTCCAATAGGATTTCATGATTCACTTTATCAAACGCTTTTCTGAAATCAGTGTAAATTACGTCTATTTGTTCCTTGCTCTCGAGTGCTTCGTAAATGTAATTAGTAAAAACTGACAAATTCGTTATAGTTGATTTCTGAGAAACAAAACCATGCTGACTGTCCGATATTGAGTGTTTTACATGATTGTATAATTTATTATAAATAATATGTTCAAATATTTTGGCAGGTGCCGAGATCACAGAAATCGGCCGATAATTACCGACATCGGATTTTGGACCACTTTTATGCAATGGTGTCACCACTGACTCCTTCCAAATTTCAGGGAAAGTTGCAGAATTAAGTGCTAAATTATACAAATGAAGCAGTGGTAACTCGAACCATTCAGCACAGCCTTTTAGAATATATGGAGGTATAAGATCCATACCAGCCGATTTCTTTGGTTTCAACTTCCTTATTGCCATTTTAAAATCTTCACTTGTGATAGTTGCTATATTAAAAATTTCTAAATTACCAATTACATGCATGGAACTTGTATTGTAGTCATAAGAGTTATTATCAAAAACCGATTGGAAAAATTGACCGAATGCATCAGCTGTCTCACTGTCTTCGACTGCCATACCATTCATTTCAATCTGCACATCACCACTTCTGCCTTCCCTCTTTTTGTGTTTTACATATGTCCAGAAGTTATTAATGTTATCATTTATAGACTCTTCAGTGGCATTTATGTGTTTTTTATATTCAGCATGCGTTAATGATTTCAACCTGCGTCTTAAAACTCTATACATCTCGTAGTGATGTTCAGATAGATGTTTACAGTTTCTATAATGTGTTTTTTCTTTATGTAGATCTATCATATCTTGGGTAAACCAGGAAGGAAACTTAGACTTTTTTTTATTATACCTATTATACGTTGGAACAATGCCATTGAAAATACTGTAAATTATACTATAAAATAATTCAGTTGCTTGGTTAATGTCCTTGTTTTCTAATACTGGTTGCCAATTAACGTCCCTAATTGCAATACTTAAATTAAGAAAATTACATTTTTTAAAATTATATGTTGTTGAGTGATTAATTGTCGTCTTTTCTTTAACAGGCGGTAAAACAAATTCTATTGTAAACGGTGGATGATGCAAATCTGGACTAAGTAAAGGATTTGTTTCTTTATTTATTGACCACTCAAAATTAAAGTCTTCCGAGATAATAACTAAGTCTAATGTTTTTCTATTAATATTGTCTACGTTATTTATTAATTTAAGTCTATGCAGATTGATGAATAAATATAGTTCCCTATGTCTAACGTCTAAAACATTCAAATCAGTATTCGGGCTGTAGATATTTTGCAGATTGAAATCACCAACAATACAGATATTTTTCCATTGTTTGAATTTATGTAACGCCTGATCTCTAACAACATCATGTCCTTAAGAGTATTAGTTAGCCATGGAGCATATGCTTTAGTAATCCGAAGTGTTTTTTTTCTGTAGCAAACAAATCTAATAAAGTTAATACATTTTCGTTAAAAAACTTGACTTTGTCATCTATATTATTTATATAATAAATATTATTCCATGGAATAGAACGCAAAGCATGATCAAATTCAATATAATTAAAATGTCTGAAACTTCTACATGTTTTAAAAATAGGATGTTTGTTTTTTAAGTTTGGCAAATTAATACTACAGCATACCGAATAATTATCAAAATTGACATTTACTGGTACAACAGAAGAGGAAATTACGATTTCCGTTTTAGAAATTAGTATGAAATCAATAAGTGTACTAGAGGTTTCTGTTACACGAGTCGGTTCGGTAATTAACTGAGAGAATCCGAAAGTTTCACAAAATCCATAATACAAGCAGAAGCTGCTGTGTTAACATTAAGTAAATCTATGTTAAAATCACCGAAGCAAAAGACATCCGGCAATATCACAGACAAAGTTGATTCCAAAACATTTATAAAATCACGATAACATTTTTGATGTGGATTGTATACCACCCCAAATGCATATTTGCGACCCTGGAAGGTAATACTCAACCATAGCTGTTCGATATCAATGCAGGTATCAATGACAGTATAACGTAATGATGATGCGAGATAAAATGCAACTCCCCGCCTCTGGTCAGTCGGTCTCTCCGTATTATATTAAATCCACTTACAAAAACATCCTCGTCCTCAATAACGTCGTTAACCAGGTTTCGGTAACAGCTAGCACATCAAATGAATTATTAAGGACATGCTCCCTAAAATCAGAAAAATTATTAACTAGTGAACGGCAATTAATATGAAAACAATTTAAATCTGAATGCATTACAAAAAATTAGAAGTAAGGACTATCGGACAAAATGAAAGCGAAGCAAGACAGCGCAAAATGACAATAATTATAATTAAATAGCACTCGTAAAGTGAGAAAAATTAAGTTAAACTTGTATAACGAACCTCATAATCAAAATTAAAATTCAAAACACAGAGAATTAAACAAATTAAACGTACCAAACAATTAACTTATTTAACTAATTAAACTAAGTAGGAGAACAATAAATTATCAACAAATTAGTAGCAAATAAATTATCAGTTACTTGAAATGAAAACGTAAATGTGCAAATAATGATATGTAAACAAAATAAGTACCTACACTAAAAATTCTCTAAATAAGTTCACCCAAGATAGAAGTGCAGTTATAGCAGAAAATATGTATTTATATTTTCACAGTTATATTGCTGTATGGTTGGTTTGATAAGTGGTTTTACTGAACTATAAATCGGAAAGACTAGAAATTTTTATAATTTTGTTATCGACTTTTGTGAGAATTTTGCCATTATAAGACCACACATTGCGAATACCAAATTTAATTCCAGCGGCCTTTAATAATTCCATTCTTCTTTTTGTGAGACCTTTCTTAATGACCATTTTCGTCCCTTTCAGAAGCTCTTTATTAATGTACACCAGGTTTTTGGTATTCCTGCTTACAAATTTTACTATGATGGCACAATGTCCAGAATTTTTCCCAGGGAGACGATGGCTGCAGTCAGTTAAAGAGATGGGAACATCCAAACGCAGTTTCTCTTTACAAACTTTACTAAATCTCTCGACGACAATCTTTCTGCTCAAAAATCAAAGGTTTTGGAACCCATCTGGCTGACACATAGCTCATTCCAAGCTTTTGATACAAAATGTGTAGGATACTCTATTCGGATATCCTCAATGCACTAGCGGCCTCTACTGTCTTCAAACGTCCAATTTGAGAAAACATCGACTCTACCTTTCTGGACATTTTAGAATTCGTTGTAGTTTTCGGCTATTCTGGTTTTGGGTCATCTTCTACTAATTCGCCAATCCAATGTGACTCTTTTGACCGGTATACAGGCTTGGTCCAATATCATCATAACTTCCAGCATCATTTCATGTATAGGTTTCGATCCGCGGTTTTCCAAAGTTAAGAATTTTATTACGCTTCGGTACTCTAATATAACTAAACTAACCTTTAATAACAAACTAATACAAAAGAAAGCAACGGCATGCCATAAATAAATGACATTTTACACAATAACTATTAAAACGTACTGTATTAATGATGATATAATTACGTTTGCTGTAATATTAATTTATTTTTATGGTTAAGTTCAGTACATTACCAATCTAGTGCTCCTTGCATTTGTTTAAAGATAATTTAATTAGCACACTTCAAAATTTAACAATTACTTTACGTATTTACTTTGTAATGGCCCTCTTTATTTTTTGCCATTTGCGGATTTGAACCTCCTATTGATGACATGCCTACTCCCTTTCATTACTAGCACCATGGATTTTTGAGGCTAGAGATAACTTCAATCCGTAGTATTTGGAAGCGAGGCGAGTCAAAATTATGGATCGGCGTGCACTTCCTCTTTGTTTTCGACGAGCTAAGCCGATAGGGATTTGATACCCATCCTTTATTCCATGGAGTAATAGAAAGTATTCCCAGCTTTTCTGAAGCTGGCATAGTTTTTTAACAAACATGTAGACCGTGCAAACTTAATTTTTCACTGCACTATTTTTTTAGCCTTATTTTTCTTTGAGTTACCGTTAATAATTAGGCGATGCGCAGTTATAGGCCCTCTGGTAAACCCTAGGCCGGCTGCCCTACATCCTCTTGGCTCAGGAATGCTAAAATGTGCCCTGGAGCATTTTATTTGTCACACGGATCGCTCCCGCTTGTCATAATTGGAAACTGTTTCACAGAATCCAAAGACTTTTTTGCATCTGAGAAGATCCAACATGTAGAGTTAATGCTTTTGTATATATTAGCATGTAACTTTCTGAGTAGTCTTGAGTTTAGCGCATTTATGTGCCCATTTTAAATTGATTGTACCATTGAACCCCTAAGTTCTTTAACATTGATTTATATTTGCACGTCCAGGACGCTATTTACTTTTATATTGTTGCTTTATGCAATTGTACGTACATAGTTTACTAATTACAGTCTCGTTATTGTTCTGGTTTTCTAGAGTATAGATTAGTGTAACCTAGAGGCCTTACACGATAAGTGAGTCAGACTGGTTTTGTTGTTGTCGTGGTTGACGACTGGCTTCCTTCTGTATCTTACTTTATTTTCGTTCAATTATTAACTTTAAGAACCATCGCCTGATGCTTATTCATGACAACAAGTCGCCGAAAGTGTTGAGCTAGTCCGGGTTGTAAACGCCTTTTGTTGAAGGTTGGCAGAAATTAACATTAATTGTTACTGTTACTGACGGTGAAAGAACATTTTCCATGTTAAAAATTATTACCAAAATTATTTAAGATCAAGTACGATACAAGAAAGGCTATCAAATCTAGCTATAATAAGTATTGAAAAGACATTGACATTGACATAATTGATACTGTAAAAGAATTTGCGATAAGGAAATCAAGAAAAGTTGATTTTTGTTGTTAAAGGGTAACAAATATTGCTTTGAATATTGCAATTGATATTTTGATGTTACCAGATTAATAATAACTAAAAGTCTTTGGTACACAATAAGAATGTTTCTTTATTTAGCTTCACTCAACTCAATCACTCACCTTCTTTAACTATCTTACCCGCAACTTATGGATAGAGGGGGTGGCCAATGAGACTTTGCACTCCGGCGACGGGTAAGCTAGAGACGCCCCTGCTAGTGTTAATTACATTAATCGCAGTACAGTTCTGCATATATTTTCCCAGACAATTGCTACTTTCAAAAGTTTTATAATTTTAAGTATTAAGTAATAGCAGCTAACAAAACTTCTTAACAAAGATATCACTAATTACATAGAAAATACTTTAGTCACTATAGTTGCGCAAATAACACAGCTCATTCAAGCTTAATTAATACATAAACACAATTAAAATAATATTTCAAATGTAAACGTGGGTAGATGCATTACCTTAATCTCTCTTAATCGTTCAAAGGATTTGTCGTTTAAATAGATACATAGTACCTAGAGAATTGTTTCAAAAATCAATTAGAATTTAGTAACAGCGATGTACAAACCATTCAAACCATTGGCTATTAATCAAGCTTATATGAAAATTAAAAACACTAATTACACGCTAAATAGTTTATACGCGATGATAACACTTGTGACCTAGTACTATAAGAAAAAATCAATATTTTATTCCTACGAGCAATCCCTCTCGCTTACTGAAACAATCAGTGTTAGCTAATTTTAATATCGCAACACTTTCGCTTGCAATAACATTTTTACTTTCCAGTCTGTGTAATAGCTTACAAAAGTTATTTTCCTAATTTGTCGACAATTACAAAGCTATGCAGTTAGTTCTGCGTATTTGTACGCACAGGCCAAGAGCTTAGAATAATCCACCAGCATTTAGAAATTGAAATTACCTAATTCTATATTATGCTGACCTGAATGTGGTGTAAGTTGTTATTTCAAGCGAGTCTCCACATGGAATTCGATTTGCTCCTTAAAAGGAGACGAATAACTATCTATTTATTATAGACATAAAGCCCGTGCTTCAGTTTATTGTTTTGAGTTCTATAGCCATTTGTATTAGATATTAGATTTTTTAACCTCTTTATTAATGAAATATTAAACGCAATACAGAAGGTTGGAGAAACAAAGGTGAAAGATTATTTTTGTAATTGTCATGTAAATAAATCTACTTATAACAACAACAAAAATATCTTTCATGCATGATTTACTGTATGTATTTTCTGCTACAAAAGAGCAGAAAGTTGTTTCCAGAAGTTATTACTTGTGTCAAAGGTTACTTTCCGATCTTGCTCATAAAATACTAGCCAGTCGTTCAGCATGCATCTATCATTATGCAATAGTCCCTGAACAAGTGAAGCTACTAAGCCAATTATTCAATTTTTAGACAAAATTTCAACATTAGAAAATGTTTCAGCTATGCTTCAAAAATAATGTATATTAATAATTTAAACATTAAAATATTCTGTACAAGCAAACTAAATTAAGACAGCTAGTAACACAACATCACAACCCTATAGCATCTTTGACCCTATTCCTAAAACTACCAACTGAACCAGTAAGAATGCACTTCAATGGATCTATTGACAGGACTATATAGTCCGTTGTAGTAGAGTTTTTAAAAATAAAAAAATGCAGATGGAGGCTTCTACAGAATGCCATCATTCGGAAGTGATGTAAAGCCGTGGGTGTCATGTTTCTACGATGCGTAGCATGTAAAAGATGCCTTGCTAAAGTTTGAACTTCTTAGACTCGGCAAAATTCTAAGTAGGACTTTGGGCATATGACTACAGCAGTTGGTGTCTAAGGTACCTGGTACTCTGCATGCATAAACTTTGTCCATTACAAACAAACAAACAATTATACTATTCGCAATCTTGTAGTTATTAAGGTATCAAAGGCAAGATGGTTAGTGTACGCCCCGAACCAATGACCTTTGGCCCAAAGTGTGTACAACAATCGCGGGCGCTTAGCTAATAATGCCCATGATGCTTTCAACGTTTAATGTCTTAACAGTTTGAATATATCAAAAGTATTTTGAATTAAATTTTTCAAGTTATGCCACTTATATGTATTTAACATACCTTAAAATGGAGTAATTATTGTCAATTTTCATAACACCTACTTGTTATTTGTCAGTAACAGAACTGTCAACCTGACTGAAAAGTTTCTCGTAACAGCCTAGGATGTTAAACATTTAACAGCCTAGGCCGTTAAGTAATAACAGAACAGTAACCTTTTAACATTGGCAATACTGAAATGTATAGTTAGTGACACTGTAAGTCTATGTCAAATTCGAGGTTGGCAGGTTAGGTTTTGCGTCAGTCTGTGTCAAAACTGACGCAAAACTTAACCTACTAACATCGAATTTGACACAGACCGACAGTGTCGCCAACAATACATTTCAGTATTACCAAACGTAATTCGTTTCCATAGGTGACTCTGATAAGACGAGTTTTCTAACACCCGTTACTAATACTATTAAACTTTTTCATTTTAATTGCTCTAAAATTTCAATTTTTGTGGGTGTTATGAAAATATTCAACGACATATCGCCGTTATCATATCTAACTAACTCGGATAAATTCATTAGCCTCGGCCTGACGGCCTCGGCCACAAATTTATTGTCGTTTGTTAAATGCTTACTAGCGGCCTTACGTCGTTAATAACTATAATATACTGGTGTGACATCTTCGAATCGTTTAAACTAATCGATAAAAATGCTGAACCCACCAGAGTCGTCCGGAACGTGGATCGTACCATTTCTGCTACTACCATAGATTATCTCGTTACCAATCTAGGAGAGAACAGAAAACTGATATATCTGATCATTACGCCAACAAACCTTCAAACTGCGTCGACACGGAGGACGAAAAAACTATTTACTCCACAAAATGGTCCTGGGTGGTGTAGCTTGAACGAGCGTCCACGTTTGAACAGTAGAGTTAAGCAATGCTATTTCTGGTCAGAACTTGGATGGGAGTTCCACGGCTACTTCGCTCGGCGCCTCGTGGTGCGGCTGCTACGGAAATAGTTGGTCCCGGATATCATAATAACATCATGACAGTCGTTAGTAAGGTTGGAAGTCCCCATAAAATGTACAGCGACTCCTATAACTGGCTTAACGGCTGTTGGCTGAGTACAAAATAAAATAAAAATAAAAATAAAAATAAAAATAAAATAGAAATAGAAATAGAAATAGAAATAGAAATAGAAATAGAAATAGAGATAGAGATAGAGATAGAGATAGAGATAGAGATAGAGATAGAGATAGAGATAGAGATAGAGATAGAGATAGAGATAGAGATAGAGATAGAGATAGAGATAGAGATAGAGATAGAGATAGAGATAGAGATAGAGATAGAGATAGAGATAGAGATAGAGATAGAGATAGAGATAGAGATAGAAATAGAAATAGAAATAGAAATAGAAATAGAAATAGAAATAGAAATAGAAATAAAAATAAAAATAAAAATAAAAATAGAAATAAAAATAAAAATAAAAATAAAAATTAAAATAAAAATAAAAATAAAAATAAAAATAAAAATAAAAATAAAAAAATAAAAATTAAATTAAAAATAAAAATTTTCGAGCAATTGATTTCGAGCAATTGCATTCGAGGAAATTGCCGGAGACGATTATATTTACACTGGAAGAACTTTCTTCTGTTGTGAATGACCTAAATAACACCTGCAGCTCAGGTCCTGACGGTATTTCAGCTAGAATATTTAAACACGTTTTCCTGGATATTGCTGAAGGTTTGCTCTTCATTATCAATATGTCTTTAACCCAAGGTAAATTTCCCAACAGCTTAAAATTAGCATGTCATCCCGTCATTTAAAAAAGGTGACAATAAAAGTGCAGTGAACTAACGACCGATATCAGTTCTGAGTGTCTTTTCCAAAGTGTGCGAAAAAGTTGTGGCAAATCGAATGGTATCGTTCCTGAATAAATACCATTTGTTCTCTGATACACAACACGGCTTCAGACAGCTCAAATCTACAGAAACTGCTAGTTTTAGCCCGCTCCGCTATGTCTATCAGCAACTGTATAACGGTAAATTTGTTGCATCAATATTTTTCGACATATCGCGTGCATTTGACACTGTGAATGCATTTTCCAAAATTTGAATTTCTTTTTCATAGCAGTGCAATTCGCTATTAAACATTTCATTCGTTAGTGATACTTCTTGATTCAATAATTGTAGTTCTACTTCGTTGTTATCAATAACTCCATTCTATATACCTAATGTTACAATTTCGGTTTGAACTTCCGAAGTTTCTGTTTCATAGCAATACAATTCTCTATGAAACTCTACTTCGTTGTTATCGACTATTATATTTTCATTTTTTACAGCAAATAGGTATATCTGATGTTTCATTTTCTGTCGGAATTACTGTATCATCAGGAAATTGAGCTGCTACTTATTGGAGTTAGAAATTATATCTCTTATAGAAACTTCATTGCCATTTTTCCAAGAATCCAATGATTGTTTAAGTTGGTTATACCGATATTCATAAGTTTCTATGCTTTGTTCTGCTCAAATACCACATATTTCTTTAGCAATGGCTAAAGCTCTTCGAAACTTTTCATGTGAAGACGTAGCTTTCTTTACAACTTCTATTTTTGCACTTTCAACAATTGCACTTTCATTGTCATCTACGAATAATCTATGTATTCTAATATAGTAATTTTTATGCCACCTTTGTAGATACAAGGATTCTTCGTATAATGATACGCCAATAAGGTTTCTAGCAGCAAGAGTAGTGTAGCTAGGCGGGTTCTGGGGCACTTTTGACCTTGAACTTTTTCAAGTCCACGGGCGTGGTCACGGGCGACATCGTTGGTGGGATGTATAACCTTCAGCCAGTGTATTTGCAGCTGCTGGTGCACCATCTCACAAGACATTGCAGTAGAGATTAGAGCTTTGAAAATACATAAGAAGAGAAATATTAATAAGAATGAGCAAAAAGATTCATGGTGCTTTTAAAAAACGTAGCTGGAGAGGAGATAAATGTAGGAGATCAGAGAGTGGATAGTTTTAAATATTTGAAGGTATTTTTTGGAAACTCTGAAAAACTAGACAGTGAGCTAACCAATATGACCAGCAGTGCGGAAAACAAACTAGGTAAGAAATGAACTACTGAGAGAACAGGCAGGCGTACAACCAGCTACGATAACATGGTCATCTATCGAAAATGAGGAGCGACAGGTTACTTAGGAAGATATGAGACTGTAGGCAGTATAAAACAGAAGAGGAAAGATAAATAAAAAGTACAATTACGTAAAAGTACAAGGGGCTATGCATGAGAGGGGAATAAAATGTAAACAAAATAGATTATTGGCCGCAAACAAAATAATTGGAGAGCAGCACACATGACGTAATGGACTACTTACATCCAAACCCTTTAATCGCTTATAATAAAAAAGGGATGATTACGAAACAAAATTTAATTCTTCATAATTAACTCCTACTTGTTTTCAATTTTGCTAGGTCACTGATGGGTGTTTTAAATATTGAATTACCTAAAAATCATATATAAATAATTGTGAGAAAAAGTTATAACTTACGTCAATTATTTCGAAAAACTTGCGGCATGTGAACTAGAAGTTTAAGTTAGGTCAAACCCCTCAGTAATATGGGACACAAACTAAGACATGAAGCTTTCTATGTATAGAAAGTATATCTTCTAATACACTTTATAAGCCCTATTGTGAAGAAAATGCAATGGTGCGTGTTTATACAGCAAAGCATTTAATAACACTAGTAAAATGCACTACTTAGGTCTTACAACTTGATAATCACAACTTTGGAAGAGTGTAATTTATTTATATTAATATATAGCTTATTTGGATAAACTGCAATTTCTTACATATGCTTATTTAACATAAATAATTTTGATATAAAAACAATAACATCAACTGTAATACGTAGTTAGTAGATTCCTCATGCCATTATTAACTGTCTTATTTATACATAAATGTCCAACAGATTAATTATCATGTTTATACAGTAGCTGGTTAATTACTCAGCTTATGTCAAATTATAAAAATCCATTTCAACAGCAGTCCATTATATTTTCCAATTGAGATTTTTCTTTCGCTGTATGAATATCTGATCAAGAAACATCAAATAGTCACGACATAACCTTGAAACAACCTTAATTGTAGAAGTAGGTAGCTGCATCAATCGTTCTTTGTCAACCCACGTTCCGATTCTGCAAATAATTGGTATTTAGAGCCGAGACGTATTTAAATCGCCTCACGTAAATAATAGGTATCCTGGCACATGCCCATATAAGGTTTTAAAATGTTTAGCAAGTCTTCCACGTGAGAGGATAAACAACAAATTTAGATAGAAGTACCTAGTTTTGGCATTTAAAGTAGAACGTTATTCCGTTTATTATTTTACTATCAGACTATAAATTTAAATTATTGAAGATTTATATTTACCTTTTACTTGTTTATCGTATAACGAAAAAAATATTAAATGTTATAATTTTTTGTAAATATAATACTATATGTTGCATAAATATGGGCATAATTTATAAGTAGGTATAAAGCTATAAATAATAATATAATTATAAGAGTTTTACAGGAATTGCGTAAACATGTAAGATTTGAAAAATCCATACATAATAATCGCTCAAGTAATTTTATTGGTCCACAAAAGGTAAACCAGTATCTACCTAATTTTACTAGCGTCTCCATATACGTGCATACTTCAACAGCTAAACTCTAAACTGCCATCTTCTGAGAATGAAGTTTCAGAAAGTGACAGTTTCAGCGTTGAAACTTCTAGGGAAAGGCTGTGATACAGGTTTAACTTTAGGAATACTTTTCTTTATTTGCAACAATTGGTCCTATAGTTTGTTGTTTAGGCAAGAGAAGTAAATAGAAAAAAAATCGGATTTCTTATAAAACGCTAAAAATATAGTAAAAATGTTTCCCTCTGTTCTCCTTCGTATTTCATCGGCTCTAATGCTTACTTTCCATCTTACACTGGAAGTTATTATGCAGGACCAATTATTTGTCATTTCAAATGATGTGACTAAGATACAGTTAGTGCTCGTTCTACAACGCTATATAGAAGAATAATGAAAATAAAACATCGAAGGTCAATCTGAAGCGAAATATTAAGGTCTCAGTTCGTTAATGAGCTTCTGGACTATTTAATAAGAGAAAAAATTCGACGGTGTTACTTGCATTTTCATTTGTCACAACGCAGGCATGTGTTAAAGCAAGATCTGTAAATATAGCAAGCTTGGCTGTATATATTATCCCCCAGTGTACTAGTAAGTAGCCGCAATTTTGAACCCAAATTTCTCGCCTTTTTTGGTCAGCGTCTTAAATGGTTAGTGCAGTTCAAAGATGCACATCCTGACATTTTCAAACTATCTAGCCTCAACCTGTTACCTGACAAACTCTGACGTTTCTCAGTCTAATCGCGACGGTTTTGCCACGAATTAATTGTAAAGTGCCACGAAAATGCCGGTTATTGAAGTGACCTATATTTCCAAGCTTACTATATTCACGGACCTTAGTGTAAAACTAACTCGTGCTCGTCATCGTGTTCCTCTCGATGACCAGCTACTTAGCACTTTTAATTTTGTGTCGTAACCCCATGGCGTTGATTCTTTCTACTATTAAAGTCAACAGTTCATTCAACGCCATTGAACAACCTTCATATAATTCTTCAAGAACGTCCGAGAATATTTTTTCAGAGTGTAAATTGATAATGCATAGGTCTAATAATACGCAAAAAATATGTTTATCGCGGATAGAGTCATCATCAACTAGCTATGCAGTTGACGACGTCAAAATGTTCTATGAAGAGGTAACTTACACTATAAACAAGCATAAAGTTAAGCATATCATACTATTGGGCGATTTCAAAACAAATTAGAAGAAAAACGGCTTAGAAAAAGAAAAACCACACAAAAACGTTAATAAACTAAGTAATAAGTACCTACTGCAGTATATATGATAAAAGACGTTTCACTATTAAACTGGCTTAGTACGGGTAGCAATCATCATATAATTAGATCTAAAAATTACATTAGTAAAAAAGAAGAACGTAAGAAAATTAATAGCAGAAATGATACTGGCCAACCAACATAAATTAAAAAAAAGATCAAGAAGTATAGAAAGAACTATTCAAAAAGTCTTATTCGAAAACTGACACGTGAGACTTTAAAGTTGAGAAAATCGCAAAAATATTGATATAATATTCCCAGGCTCAAGCTATATATTACGGACAGAAGGAAAACGTGTACAAGGAAACTAAAGAATTAATGAACAACGAATCTGTGAGTGGAAAGGCATAACGCAACGTTGAATGAATATAAATAAATAAATTTACTAGAAGATCCATAAGAAGAGATAAGCAAAATTACGAATATAAAAAATTTGAGGAAAGGATCGAAAATCATGACTATAAGGGCGAGAAGAGGAAACTTACATCAAAAGAAACCACAACATTGGAAGAGCAAAAGCAAAGAAAGAGAAAAACTCCGAACATGTATCCGAAATCGATATAGATAAAATGGAATATAGACTTAAACAATTGAAAAATTATATAAATCATCAGGATCAAACGGCAGAATCATAGAAATGCTAAGATCAAGAGATGATTTTTTTATCAAAATTACTAAACGAATGCTTTTTTCAAGAAGAAACAGTAAAACAATACTACAAAAATAGTTTCCTATATATGAAAGGAAAGCGAGCAAACCTAGAGAACTAGAGACCTATAACACTGTTGTCCAATTGTCAAGTTCTTGACAAAAATCATCAATCGTTCAACAAACAATTTAAATGGATATCGAAAATGAGAGCAAGTGAATATAGAAAAGGTTGCAAACCCCGAGATCATATAAGGACTATAAGAACTCTAATAGAAAATGTAGGAAGTGTAGCGGAGCAACTGATACGTGCGTCAATACAAATTGCCTTGTCAAAGACATACAAAGACACCAATAAAAAGTTAAACATCGTGTTGCAGCTATGCAGCTTAATTAGTGGGTGTCCAGATTAAAACCTGACGCGATGTGCAGCAATGTCTAACTTCATAAATTGAGTTATGTGCTCCGTCCGTGCATATTACTACGATTTTAGAAAGTAACAACCTATTTCAAGTATGAATTGCGACGCAACTGCAGCATTTCTAAACTGCAGGTGTTGAAAGGCGTCACAGCAGGATCGAATCTAATACTTCTAAATATAATAGACACTAAGCAAGAAACGAAGTAATTACGCCATCGGCGAGACTCAATATTCGAGTCTAAAGAACAACTGCATTGTTTAAACCCTTTTTGAGGACAAAAAGGTCAAGTGATAAATTTGGACCGCACCAAAAGGTGACCACTTGGAGACCAAGGCGTGCAAATAAGTGATTGGCTTAACTGGCCAGAAAGAAAGCAATAAATTGAATTTCGATGCCTAAGCCTTCTACTGACAATGGTTCACTGTTTATTAAGCACTTCTTCGGCTGCCAGAAATAATAAACCAACCTCTCTTCTTGCGCAAATCAGTTTATAAAACCACCAGACGAGAAAACGCCAGGATGCACTGCTTATTGAGCAGTCTTTGAGCCTTCGGAAAGAAGTTGGTCAAATTCCGGGTCATTCACTCTGTTGTGCATATTTACGACAGACTCCGGCTCGTTCGTTTACCTACAGTTTACACATTTTCGGAATTTGGCATTTTATTACTAATTGTTTTATTCACATACTCCATGTATAACTGTACCATTACTACAGTACCACCAAGCAAACAAAAACCCCGGAAAATATGTGAACTAAATCTAAAATTCCAGTAAGGGGAACTAAAGAACCAATAAAGAGCAAGCTTTGCGCAGAGGTACATTCAAACAAAAAACAAATGTCACTTCGCTATTACTGTTATTGCGTCAGATAGAAGTGTCTAATTTCCAGGTTTTTTAGTGCTGTTGCTCATTAGTTTTGTTGTTCTTTGTTCATTTTTGTTAGTATTGATTTTCTACGTTAGTTTTGTTTGTTATTGTTTACCTATTTGCCGCTTAGTTTTGGGCGGCTTGGTTATTTAACATCAAATCGTAAGTATTAAATGCTTTCTAAAAGTTCTTAAGTTGCAGTTATGTATTTATGCAATACTAAATTCCTTTTTATATAGGATTGCAATGAGCTATAAAGTAAGAAAACTTGTACATTCAGAAACAAGGAGTATAATTGCAAATGTCATAAAGCGTTTTGATGAACAGAATACTTTTGGAACGTTGATATTTTCGGTAGAGCAATCTACAGAACTAGCAGCTGCAGCAACTGTAAAATCAACCTCTCTGATAAAGAAAGTTCGCAAAGAAGTATGATACAGCAGGTAATATCGTACATAAAAAATAACAATATTAATTCTCAGCATTGTCATTAAAAACTTAATGCAGGTAATACTTTAGTCATTACTTCTTCCAGGCAATACTTCTTTAACATCTCCGCAGAAGAAGAAACTCAAGGAAGACTCTAAGAAAATCGTTCTTGACGATTTTGATTTGGAGTTTTGCGAAGAACGGTTCATGAAATCTTCACTGTGGAACATAAAGTACCGAGGCTAAGCATATTAGTAAACAGATTGAATGAAAAAGTTAACTATATTGGCCGTCGAGAAACTTTGAGAAGAAAACGGAGAACTAGGTGTGAACAAAAAACCTGTAACGTTCCTAGAAGAAACATAATATTCATCCTAATTACGGAGTAGAAAAATGCTGGTTGTCAGATGATGAACTAGGTGTTTACAATAGTACTATTGTAAAATAGTTACATTTAAATGACTCTTTACCCGGGACTTTGGTAGTAGGTACATTTCAAAACGAGAATCGATTACAAGCAAGTCTATGATAAGAAGAATATACTGTATTTGGGTCAGCATTTTTTCTTTCTTCAGCTTTTCTTTTCTCTGGCGATCTTAATGTACTTTTTGTATTAGCCTTTAGGATAATTGATAATTAGTCAATCTAATATATTTATTTTATATAATCTCTCAGTAATTTATTATCATAAAAATATGTATTGCATTCTTAGTTGTTTTATGTACTATTATTTTTGTTACAATAAATGTATTTAAGATGTAGTGGTTTAGTAACTTAAACACTGTTACATGTAAAAGAACTCAAGATTATTTTTAAAACAAACATTTTAAATTTCCCGCGTTTACGAATGTTTATAATTTTCTACGGAGTGTGATTGTCAAACGGAGCTAGCGCCAGCCTCCCCTACCCGGGGTTTTTGTGAGTTTGGTGGCACTGTACATATATGTAGGTTAGTGTATATTTATTTAATTTGTGTTCTCAAATAAAAATAATTGTTATTGTCCACATCGGTTATCATTTAACCTAACCTACATTCGCAGCTTCATTGGCAAACAGCCTCATTAAACCATTATAACACCCAAAGGAGTATAATAATTGCATTGGGCGTTTCTTGATTACAGAAAAACGTTTGACACAGTTGAACACTGGTCAATATTATAGGGGTTACAGAACAATAGGGTTAATCAGAGCTATTCCTCCTCCTGTATCATTAGAAAGAGAAATTAGACACGGTGACTCTATATCACCAAAACATTTTACGCTCATCGTAATCGACTAAATTAACAAGAAAAGGGTATAAATACAAACAGAAGAGTACCTTAATAACTTAATGATATCTGCAAATGACGTGATTTTTAATATCATACAATACAGATAAATTGCAAATAATTATATCTGAATTACAAGACAAATAAACAAGGTGGGGTTAGAAATGAATGCTTGAAGACAAAAATGATGAGAAATGAAGAAGTACAAGTTGAGATCTTTTATAATAAATGTGAATACCGTAAATATTTAAATATGGAGAAAGAAAGACACACCAAGGAAATAGAAATAAAAGTAAAGCTAAGTTGGTCAGCATTTGGAAAAATTGATTAGAGAGCTCATAAAAGTAGAAGACGGAATAAAAATAAGAACATTGCTAGACTACAAGATAATAGATTGACAATAAGGTTATTAAAATGGAGACCTAGAACAAGTAAAAGAAATATAGAAAGATCAATGGCGAAATAGAGGGATGGCATAGTAAAAATAGATGGCATTCGATAGATGAGCATAGTAAATTATAGAAAGAGATGGCGAAAATGTAATGAGACCTATATCTTGCAGTGGGTGCCACAAGGGCTAAAAAGAAGAAAGAAGAATAAAATACAGCTCCCCGAAAGGTACAGTATGATTCGTCCAATTTGCTTCTTCCATTATCACATGTTCCGCATAATTTTCCCATTGAACGCTTGTAACATTATGAATACCTTGCAATAAAATATCTTTGATCTATGTAATTTAAAGGTGTAGTTTTTAGATGCACATTATGTTTTACTTGAACCATAACACACATTTCGTTAATTACTATCTTTTTATACTTATTTTATACATATAATGTGTTTTTAGTAGTAACTTAAATTAAAATTTTTACATTTCCTTAGAGGTGAAGTTAACGATATGCTGCACAAAGTTCAGAGTCAAGATTTCATGTTCATTAATCAGAGATATATATAGAAAGAAAAATCTTCATTTCAAAATATACTACCCTATGGTTAAAATTGATTTCTACAATTTCACTTAAATTATACGTAAGAAGTTAATTATTGTGTACTTATTAAAATTAATCAGGTAGGCAACTTTAAATATAAATACGATAGTCAATAACGGGTCGAAGATTCTATAGGCTAAAAAACTGTTCATCTTGATGCTATTATTTTTATAACGTTAAGTTTTCATCTTAAAGAACGGCAACTGCCTTCGGTTTTATAATACAAAACCAAACAGCTAAATATGAAATGCGGATGGAGAAAAAGTTACTGAATGTGCTATGCTACCGTAGCAACAACTTCTACAAATTCTCCATAAAAGTTCGTAGGCATTAGAACCTGTTCATGAATTGTTCTTCCTTGTTCGGATTATCGTAATATATATTTTCGCGCTACCAATCTATTTATATTTCTATTTGTTTTCGGGTTCGTGTAACGCAAAGGCCAACTTCCCTTATCCTTGTTGGTTGGTATCACAACACCAAAATAACAAGTCCGTTATGATTATAACGGTACTAAGACTGTTATAGATTGTTTTGTTTGGTTCTATAGAAACAATAATCACGCACTTTATTAATTATAGTCCAAGAGCTAGCAACGGACTTCTTACAGTATTTTTAACAAGCGTGTAACGGTTATGAAAGGTAGCTTTGAATATACTGAGAAGGGAACCCGAAGTTCGGAAAGCCTGCGGTGGTGGTTTTAGCCCCCTTGCGTCCTTGAAGAGTGGAAAAAAATAATGTGTCAAAATTGACACAAAACCTATGAATAACATGTTGGTAACACTGTAAGTCTATGTCAAATTCGATGTTAGCAGGTTAGGTTTTGTGTCAGTCTGCGTCAAAAGTGACGGGAAACTTAACCTGATAACCTCGAATTTGACATACACTGAGATGGTTTTAAGCCTACAACTTGGCTCTGTTTGCAGTGAAAAATATTTAACCAAGTCAATAAAGCACAGTGTTAAGATATTTTATGAATTTGCAATTTAAAACAATAATAAAAGTATTAAATGTATTGGTAATGAGATGCGAGAAGTAGTAAATAAACGGATAAAGGCACGCATAAGCAAAACATATTTCAGAGAGTTTGAATAAAGAAATACAATTAAATAAAATAGTTCTGTGCATATTTAACGCCAGGCCAAACAAAATGAATTGACACAAAGAAAGAAAGCGAGCAATGTGTGTAAATTTGAACTCAGTTTCCAGTGCATTAATAAGACAAAGTGAAAAAGCAGAGCAGTGATTTTAAAACATTTGTGTGCGTAACGGAAGGAACGATGATAGTTATAAGCAAAGGACAATTTTTTTTAGATTTAAGACAATGTTAATTTAAGATTTATGTAATCAAACTTTACTCCATTTGTGTATTTTTCTATCAAAACTAATTTCTAACTATCAAAAATTATTGCGGTAACATAGCAACGCCATGCGTTTTTGTAAAATTAAAAGGAGAACAATTGAAATAAAAATTAAGACAGTTTGGGCGAAATTGTGCTCTCTTAAAATTTATATGTTTGCAATAATAAAAGTGTTTACCAGTTATAAAAAGTGTTGAATTTTATTACACTCATCACCGTGCACCAGTAGGAATGTTTGTGTAAAGATCCACTAGGTAAAATTAAAGTTTTCCCGATTTGCCTCCGAGGCTATATCGGCAGCAGACACCTGAAATTTCCCAACATCGTTTCCGGCATAAGGAAGCATCTGGAGCCAGAGATCTGCACTGCATCATATCAGCGGGTTCTGCAGGAGCATCCTGAGTGAAAGTTGCAGCCAGGAGAGCGTTTCCAGCAGAGACAATTCCAGCAGCGTCATCTCCGATCATCTTCGTACCAAGTTTGGACATCTGTACGAGGTAGGACTTATTTGTAAATTTGAGTGTTGCCTTTTGGAAAACTTATTAAAATACGAAATTGAACCTTGCTGAAGAGGCCTATCGCATATGCAAGGGTCCAGCTACGCCGTAATAATCCAAAAATTACATAGCGTCAGTACCTTTTGCGGATTTTGCAACGTTTCCAAGCAGCAGAAACAAGTGAATGGATGGCGTCCTATCTACGTCATTCCTGTAACAATAAAGTGGACGTTTTGTTGCCAAGCGGTAATTGAATCAAATTACCTGACGATTCTTTGTTAACTTCACGATCTTTTTTTAACATTCAAGTAATCGCCCTTGCACTGGCGAAGTTTTTGTGTTATCTGACAGATTGTAAATTTTATCTACCAGAACCGTGTATATGAACTACTCAAGGACGAATAATTTAAAATGAACTACTAATTTGTGAATATAGTGAAATTCTAAACCCAACCTGAGATAAGCTGTTTTATGTTTGCCGAGAGCTAGCTTAAATAATATTGCAGTTCGATAAAATAGTAAGAAAGGGGCATTCAACCATTTTATTTTGAACATCAGCTAATACATTTCATTTTAACTAGCCTTAAATTACTGACAGGCAAAGCGAGCACAGTATAAAAATCATCCTGAGAATTGTGTGGTGATTTGCCCTATTTTAACTTATTAATTAAAAATAACATTTATAAAATAAAGGCAGTCATTACAATACTTACAGTGCCACCAACATATTATTCATACGCTTCCACAGCTAGCTGAGAATCATTTTTTTTATCTCTCGATATTTTACTGCAAATGGTTAAGTTTATTATGCAACTTTATATGTATTTGGGGTAAACTTACCATCCGCCAAAACGTCTGTCAATTTTTTTATTTACATAAGTTATGATTACCTTTAACAAAGCAAAGTGCCATACTTGTTATTATACTTTTTTCTTATTATTTTTTCTCCACCCTTCAAGGACGCAACGGGGCTAAAACCACCACCACAGGCTTGCAGACTTCGGGTTTCCTTCTCAGTATATTCAAAGGGACCTTCCATAACAGGTACAAGCTTGTTAAAAATACTGTGAGCAAACCCGTTGCTGGCTCTTGGACTATTAGGCGAAGGCTATTTGTAATATTCAACGGAATTTCTGTTTTTATTAATTGAGGACTCAAAAAATATACAAAACTCGATCGTTAAGTGCCTTATTAAACAGGCTTCAAAAAATAACAAAACTCGACCCTTCGGGCTCGTTTGTCTAACTTTTCTCGGCCTGTCCTATTGGCGTAGTACCATTCCGAAAATATAAAGCGGGACACTAAAATTTGCCTTAGTTAAATTGTCTGAATGAACTCATTGTTGATATTATCCAAAGTTGCTTATATTGCATTAACGAGTTTATTTTGGTTTACTGGCATATGATAGATAGGATTTCATAAACAATTAGGAGGGCAAAATTAGAACATTCAAATAGTGAAAAATGGCCCTATAGGACCTGCCCCGGTTTATGTTTCCGCGACTGTGCCTATCTTGTAATATAATATACTATTTCAATATTGCAGAGAGCAAAACTACAGTTCTAAGCAAATATATTTCAATAATATTGATTCGAGATTTCAAGATTTATGTTTTTTACTTTCAAGACAGCTGGAAACACTACAGATCAGTATCCGTTTATTAGTTTTAGCGTGTGTGATTTTATGGCTGTACCTTTTAGGAAAAAAATTACGATGGAAAGGTGGTCAGAGTCGAGTTCTGAGTATACATCTTGGAATGTTTGGTAATTGAAAATTTTCTGAACTACTATATCGAGAATATCATGGCCTAGGCGGTAGGGATAGTGTGTATGTTTTTCTGGTGCAAGTATTTGTTGGTCGTCTAATTATGCTAAATTATTAAGAACAACGCATGCATGCATGCATTATTTCAGGGGAAATTTTAAATTTGTGGTAAATATTTATTTCTGTATAAATCATTTCTTAGGGTAAACAATAGCAGAAAAAATCAACCTGAAAAGCTTCGACAACAAAATTAAAAACGAAATCGATTACATAACCACAAACGAACTAATCATAGTTGTCAAATTATCATACCTGCAGTAGTAGTAGATATGAAGAAAATTATTCCAAAGAGGAAGAAATCAATTAGCATAATTGCGTATCAGAAAGAACCATTATGTGATGTTCTAACGCACTTTTACCGCTGTCTCTAGTGTTTACCACACGACATTTCAGAAGTTTTTGGTCTACTCCTGTCCTCAGGCGAATGAACTCCTGGTTAGACCTGAGAAGGACTGATTTTTGTACGTCTTTTCATGTACACTCCTGCCTACCCCGGGGTTTGAACGCGGTACCACTGATCGTTGTGATTACGAGTCTGTGACTGTTACCAATAGGCCACCAGGGCAGCTAAATATTTTAGCTATAAACTTACATATATTGTTACGCTTTGTTTGCGCATTTATTGTTTTCGATGTCTATGCCTCCGATTTTGTATTTTAGCGCGGCCCCACATCTCTCAATTCTATCAGTTCAGACAGCGTTTTCGAATCGCAGCGTGACTTTTCGGCGTCTGTTGCTCTCCTTTTAATGCAAAATGGTAATGTCGGTCTAGCGTTGTAAAACTTGTCGATTGATTTTTGCGGGCATACAAGTATTGGAATTGGTTGCTGGCCTTCGCATGATATTTCGGAACAGTAGTACTTGCAGTTTTTAGTGATATATTGGTTCTCTCGCCGTTTTGGGAGGATTAGAAGCGCTTTACCGAGGTTATTTTTCACCTGGCCCAATACCATCTGGGGTGAGTTATTTGACGCTTGGCTCTAGTGAAAGCAATCTTAATTTTATCTTGGGTTTTCTCTTTTTGTTAGCGATTTGTCCAGAGCCTCGATTACGGAGGTTTGCCGTGCCCTGTGCAAACTTGACTTTTGCCATCAAGCGCGTCGGCCTTGAGCCAGCGATTGTGACACCTGCAAGTTTTCAGAGTGTGGCGCGCTGTTTCGTTTATCTGGGCCCCCTTTCATATACATAACGTGCAAAAGAAGATCAACTAAGGGAAATCCATAATCAGGTTTTATGCACCTTTTTATCTAAATAAAGCTATGAAGCGCTGTGAGCCGTGTTTCGGTGAGAAAGGGTTCGCCCGTTTTGCTATGGAGTTCAACCAGAGTTTCGGACCCGGCTGCGATATACAGCTGGCGTCACTATCTGCGTATCTACCCGATGATTTCTCCCATGGAGGGGAAGTGAATTGCCACCCCAATTGGTCTTAATTTGTTGTAAATGATATTTGTATCATTGGTTGCACTTTTATGTAATTTAGTGTTCACGCGAACCTTAAATCTGTACTGTTAATTACCTGAAATTTGTGATGAATGTTTAATGGATTTATGACAATTATACTGTGATACTAGCCTTGTAGTTTTGATTTTGCTACTGCTACCTGTACTTGGGTTGACCCTCTCTTTCAGAATATTTTGTGCTATTTGAGTTTACGAATTCTCTTTGAATGCCTGGATACACTTGTCGTTACTTGGTAAAGATTCGTTGGCTTCCTTTTGGTTCTTAAATAATTCGAGTACTTAAAGAACTGCAAACCGTCTCCATTTGAGCAAGTTCCGCCCGGAAATTATATCCAAGTAGTCATAAAGTTTGTTTTTTTGAGAGATTAGCCGACGAACCCATTAGTTATGATAACGATATGTTAACGGTGTATGCGCAGTAGACTATTTTTGTAATGTCACTTCTTTCAGCTTCCTACGGAACCTGTTTTCTTCTTTAGCTACAATTGATGGGTTATCCCACTGTATATGGTGGTCTTCATTCCAGACGTGTTCTGAGATCTTAAATTTGACGGTTTCGCCCTTTCTACTATCCTTGCGGTGTTCCGATAATCTCACTCCTAGAAGTCGTTGTTGTTCCCCCATGTATTGTAGATACAATTCTTTCAACTCTGATCTTCGTTTTGAGGGTTGGTATGCGCCATCATGCCTCTCACAGTTAATATGAACTTAAACCTAAAGGCAGTTTTTATGTTAAATTTGTTGCCGATTCTTCTCAGTTTGTCTGAAATTCCTCGGAGGTATGGTATTACGGCCGTGGTTGTCGGCTGTTATATTTCTGTCCATCTCTTCTAGCGTTTGGTTTACAGTTCCTTTTAGGTAGCTAATAGCTTGCAGCGTTTCTGTGATTATCTCAATTTCCCGTTATGGTCTTCCTCCGAGCATATAGTCTTGGCTCAGATATATAATCATCTCGCGACGCCACGTTTCACGCTATTGTGGTAGTCAGAATCGTAGTGTAGGTATCTCCCCGTATGGATTGGTTTTCGATATACCTTTGTTTATACCGTGTCACCATTCTTCTGGACTAGTACGTCTAGGGATGGGAGTTCGTCTTCCCATTCTATTTCCATCGTAAACTTAATTGATCGGGCTTGATTATTGAAAAGTTCCAGGAAGCCGTCCAGCGTTCCTCTTCCATGGGGTCACATTACGGACGTATCATCTGCGTATTGGAGCCATAGACTAAGCTTGTTCTTATATTGAGATATAGCACGTTGTTCAAAGTCTTCCGTGTAGTGGAGATCCCATGGTCACTTCTAACTCTTAAAGATAAAACTACTGGTCTGCTTGGAAGTATGTGGTTTTAATGCAGATATTTAACAGCTTCATTATTGTATCTACATGTAGATCTGTGAGTTCGGCAAGTGTGTCATCCAATTCCAGCCTGTTGGTGATAATTGCTAGTGTGTCATCTGTTGGCACATTTGTGAAGAGGCTTACTATGTCAAAGCTCACCATGCTGTCATTCTGAGCTATGTAAGGTTTTCTGATCTTATCTACAAAGTTTTTCACTACGGACGTTGTTTTGGCAGCTAGTAAAGATATTATCGTTAACAGGAATTTTGATAGAGGATGGCATGGTGAATTTATGGAACTAACTGTTGGTCTTAGAGGTATTCCCTCCTTATGAATCTTGCGTAGACCGTATAGTTGAGGCGGTTTGCTGTAATGTCGAGTAAGTTTCATTCTCTGAAAGTCTCAGAACTGTTTATAACTGTTTATACAGCTTCAGGTATATTTTCCGTTCGATTTTTGGTGTTGGGTCTGTGGCAAGTCTCTTGTATTCCCCGGCGATTATCAGGTGTTGGATTTTCTCTGAATAAGTATCTGAATCCACAATCACTGTTGCATTGCTTTTGTCTGCAGGTAGGAGCTTGATGGTAGCTAGGCTTTAAAGAACTTTGATCGCTCTAATCTCCACTCTAGTGAAATTAGGTTTAATTCTCCTTGATAGTTCAGGGGTTTCTCTTGCTCTCCCTCCATACTCTTCCGCTTCTTCTGGTTTTAGGAATGCTGCTGTTTCCTCAACGGCGGTTATGAGGTCGAATTTCGGAATATACGTTAGCGATTCAGCTGTCTGCTAGATATATTTATTACGGGATTTTCTCTTGTGTCTGCTGCTTTCTTGTTCTCGATGAGTTTATCCAGCTTTCGTAGAATCATTATTATATCCTAAAATACTTAAAGAAACATGAATTATAAGATAAATTCACTACAGCACGTCAAACAGCCACAAAAAAGATGTGTAGACGAAACAAACATGAAGAAAATTAACCAAAACCGCCGATAGGCTCACGGATATATGTCAATAAATTGAGGGAGAATTAGATGCACACACAAATTTAAATAAAGCCGTTGAAAAGAAATATAACAGAATACAAAAACCTGCAACACAAAATTGACCCAAAGCGCTATAGGTATAGAGGACAACGTCAACATGTAAACTCAAAATAGTAACAGTTCGAACCGAGCATCGATAGAGTGAACATCGTTTGCGTGAGTGCGATTGATCGCCGAATTAAGTACTTCTTTTATACAAAATAAAATTCTGTTAAAACCTGTATTCGTAAATATAATTAACGTGAATAATAATCAGTGACACTACATTAACTGAACCCCTGCGGAGTGGTTCTAATTACTAGATAATGACTAATAAGTGGAATTCTGCAGAACTTTCACCACCCTAAAAATGAACAAAAAATACCTATTTGAGCCTAATCATCTTATAACAACAAACAAGTTTTATATCTCACCGGACCATATAAGCAAAGCACAAAATAATGCAGTACAAGATAAAGTATCAGAAGTAATATCCCAAATGGATACAACCGGACAACCTTCAAGCACACCTGCACCCACAACAATAGAAATAAAAATTCCTCCTATCTTTTTGCAGAATGCATCAATAATAAAATATCAGGAAATTATTAATGACCTCAAAGAGCAAACTACAGAGGAATTTACTGTAACACAAAAAGGAAATCAACTGAGAATTAATCTTACCGCGATAGTAGACTACCGAAAAGTGACCAAGTCTTTAGATAATAATAAAATAGGTTACCACACATTTAGGGATCCAGAGGTAAATACCCTGTCGGCCATAATTCGTAATCTACCAGTTTCGTTAACTGATGAAGAAATAAAAAACGAATTAGAAAGATTAAAATATCCAATTAAAAAGTGGACGTGACTACCTCCCTGGACTTTCCCATACTGGAAACTGTTCATATCGTCTTTATTCAACAGTCTTTACAACATATCAAAATGTCAACTCGATGACTCACGTCTTCACCGTGATAAGCGTTTACACTTTCACGTAAATTGCGGGTAAATATAAAAGAATGTGTAGTTCAAAACGTGACCACCGAGCTTCTGTAGATGGCGCCAAGTGGACAAGCCGCCACTGTGCTAGTTTATGTATTATTTTCCTCAAAACGGCTGTAGCACCGAGGTGAAATTTTCTAAGTACCTGGAAATTATATTTTCTAGGGCATACAAAATCGATTTTTTATTTTCGCGGAAAAAGATTCTTTGACGCAAAAATATAACAACCGTTAGAATAAAAAAATTATTTTTCAAAAATAGAGGGGGGAGGGGGCCGGTGCGCTTACATATATCCACGAATGTAATATTTTTTTGCATATTCATATGCTCCATTATGCACTGAGCAATTCAGTAAAAACCCCAGCTACCTATCTTGTTTTGTTTATTAATTAAAGGGGTTTAAATTTTAAAACTTCAAAGCTTCGTAGAAGGCGCCACAGATAATTCATGAGATTCTTTAAAAAACAGATCGATAGCCCTTTTCGGGGTCTATCAGTGTATGAAGTTTAAACAAATTCCTGTGGGCAGTTTTTGAGAAATGATTTTTAGAAGATTTCCAACATTTTGAAAATTTGTAATTTAGGCCCCTTAATATTTCTCAAAACACTTTTTATATCACCTCATGTTAGCCTTCATATACTATTCAGAAAAAAAATCAATTGAATCGATTCATCCGTTTTTGAGTAATAGGGCGTTAAACTCAAAATTTTCAAAAAATCATAGCGCCCTTCATTTTAAACCTAGCGAGTTCGGCAAAAAACTAAAAGATTTGTCTTATGGCCCTCTATCGTTATCCGCGATAAAATTTTCAAATTTTAATCACGAAAACAATGATACCAAAAAAACATGCATAACTTCCGCTTCCGGTTTCGGATTTTTTTGAAAAGCTTATTTTGTCGATGAATTTTCGATACACCCCCGCATTCCAAAGCGCATCAAAATCGGAGCAATACTTTCGGCTGTAGGAGCGTCACCCACCCACACACCCACACACAGACAGACATTTTTTAAAAACCACTTTTTTGGGTTCCTAGAGGCCCAAAACGGATATTTCTGTGAAAATCTCGATTTCCAAAATTTTCATGATTCCAAGACTTCCCTATACCCATGGGTATGGGAAAGTAAAAAGATAGTACGGCTTTACAACAGAGATAAACATCCGATACCACTGTGTGCGATCGAATTAGAAAACACAGACTTAGGCAAAGATATCTTTAAGCTAACAAAAATACTGTACTGTATCGTAGAAGCAGAACCAAGAAGGAAGGCCAAGGATATTCCTTAATGCAAAAACTGTCAACAATACGGACATACCCGGAACTACTGCCGAAAGCAACCGCGGTGCGTCAAGTGCACTAGTAATCATTTGTATACGAACTGCCCAAAAACTTCGCAACAACCACCTCAATGCGTAAACTGCGGAGGGACACACCCAGCAAACTACAAGGGGTGTAGTTATTTTCTAAAAATTAGCCGTAGCTCACAAAAGGACAATCAACCCACAGCTTGGAACCGAATAAGGAATACCAGAACACCCTCTTCGGGAAATAACGAGAAGATAAACAACAACAGGCACAAGATTACAATAGGGTTTTTCCACGATTACCAAGAACTGACAACACTAACTCATCAACCGACACACAAGAAAATTCAAATCTACTTACTACAGTAATAAATAAACTGTTTGATCTACTCTTACCACATTAATTCCAATATTATTCCAACATGTATCCAAATAATCAACGAATCATCAATAATATAACATTACTAAACTGGAACGCCAATGGCTTAAAAGCAAACAGACCAGCTTTTCTAGCTTTCTTAGCTACACACAACATAGACATCGCATTTATCTCGGAGACTCATCTAATCAATCCTGAACCATTTAAAGTAGCAGGTTATCAAGTTTACAGGCAAGATAGAGAAACGAACTTTGCCTCTGGAGGAGTCGCTATAATAGTAAAACGACAACTTACCTATTATCTATTAAATAACCAAAATCTACTAAATCTGGAAGGGATAGCGATCAGATTAATACTGGAAAATAATACGCACCTAAAACTGTGCTCAGCCTACAAACAACCTAATAAAAAAATCATGGAGGAAGACATCTTAAAGATTTTTCAGGACAACGAACCCACATTACTAATTGGCGATTTAAATTGTAAGCATTCAGATTGGGGGTGCAGAGTAAACAACCCGAATGGTGTAACACTAAACAAAATCATCGTGCCTAGATCATGGCATACAAATATCAGCTCCCAATGAACCTACGCATTATCCATATAGACACGAACATCAGCCTGATATATTAGATATAGTGCTGCACAAGAATTTCAGAAAACCTATATTTCAAACAGTTCTTACAGAATTGGACTCCGATCATCGACCAATCATTATCTCATTCTTTAGTACGGCAAAACTCGCGCCAGTCCTACCTAAACTAATAAATGGGAAAATTGACTGAAAAGTTCTTGAACATGAATTTAGATGAAAACATTAAAATTCCAACCAACATTCAAACAACGGAAGACGTGGATAGAGCAGTAATCCAATATACTGAAGCTATAAAAACAAGCGTTAAACCAGCAGTAACACCCTGGAAAAGAAAAAAGAACACCAGCAACACATAACCGCCGCAAAAGATACTAAAACTAATAAAACTGAAAAACAGAGCCAGGAGAGAATGGCAAAGACTACGTCAACCTCATCTCAGAACACAAATGAATCAGGTCACACACAAAGTCAAAACAGAACAAGCACCGATATTTCATGTATAATAAACACATAGAAGAACTACAACCACGAGACGCAACTATGTGGCAGGCAACAAAAAGAATATTAAGACAACCTAACCAAATACATCCTTTAACTAGAAATGATAGTATTGAAAATTATAACTATCGATACCCACTCCACATCTACCCGACCTCGCCAAGAGAAGTGCAATCCTATATAGCAAAGCTGTCAATAAAAAAGTCACCTGGGCCGGACTTGATTACAAACAACATTCTGAAACACCTTACAAAAATCTGGTGTGATACACGCACACAACTTCTTTTTACAGTGATCTTATAATTGGCCAAAAATTTGATTTTTAATTTTTAAGCTTTTGTCAAAAATATTAAAAAATTACAAATTCTACAAAAACTGTACAAAATAGAGTGTTAGTTGAAGCGACAAATTTTCTCTAGAATTTTAAGCTGAATTCAAAACTGTAATAATATACCGGGTGTTATATTTAAAATAGGAGTTAATAAAAAAAATGAGAGTTTGAAAAAAATCGTTAGAGCCGTTTTTGGAAAAATCGAAAAAACTGAAAAATCACAAGAGTAAACACCTACTTCCGGTTATGCGATTTTCTTCAAAAGTCGCATCTACATGGTATACAAAACTAATATATGAAGTTTCAACCCCCTACCTCTTTTCGTTTTTGAGATATTCTATTCGCAGACACACACACACACACAGACAGACCAATGAAAAAAATATGTTTTTTGGGTACAGAGGACTCTGAAACGTGAAGATCTGTTGAAAACTCAATTTCGAATTTTTGGGGTGAATCCAATACTTCCTTTAATTGTAAAAGGATGTAAAAAAGGGTGTAGAGTAATGCCGTAATCTATCTTGTAAATATATTTAATGCATGTCTTAGATTGGGTTACTTTCCGAATATATGGAAGCATGCCTATGTACTACCATTTCTAAAGCCAGGAAGAAGCAAACACAAACCTGAAAGTTATCGACCAATCAGCCTTCTATCGGATAGGAAATTTACCCAAGATATATGTAAATCAGAAAGAATTCCAATGGGATCCTAGAGACTCCGCTGTTAAATATCTTGGTGTATACTTAGATACCAGATTGGGATGGGGATATCACATTAATAAAAAACTGAACGAGTGTCACGCAAGATTAATGCTTCTATATCCTCTGATAAATCGAAAATCTCACTTGCATCTAGGCTGTACCCTTTTAATGTATAAATCAATCTGGAGGCCAATTCTAACTTACGCGTGCTCAGTGTGGTGTAACACAACAAAAACAAACTTAAACAAGCTACAGGTTATGCAAAATAAAATTTTACGCATAGTAGCAAATTCCCCATGGTTTGTGTGTAATAGTCAACTCCACCACGAACTGAGCATACCAACCATTCTTGAATACATAAACAAAGTTAACTTACTGCTGATATTTGTAACTCGGGTTGCAGATTTTGCTCTATCTTGAGTTTGAATGAACTATACATTATTTGTTTCAGGTGTCCTTTAAAATGTGTCTAACATTACCACGCTCTCGGCATTTTCTTGCCCCAAAAAATTACGATGCCTGAACCCCAGAGGCGTCGACTTTTCAATTGTTGGTCCTAGAGTACTAAACAAAGTTTATGCCAAAAATCAGTACTGCATTATTTGTTTCAGGTTTCCTTTAAAATATTCCTAATATTACTGGGCTCTTGGCCCCTTAATTGGTCCAGAAAACTATGACTCTATAACCCCAAAGACGAGGGTTTTGAAAGAGTCGCTCTACGGGTACTAAGGAATATTTGTACCAAAAATCAGGACTACATAATTTATTTTAGGTAGATAGTTATTATATCTGGGATAATCCCGCATCCTTGCCCCAGCTCTTGGTTGATATTACCAATGTCACATATTATATTTATTTTTTGTGGAGGCTTTTGCTGGCGTTTATTAAGTAGGAAAGAATTCCTTTGTCAACGGTAATAGGTACTACAAAATGTGAAAATTTTTTGAGAATTTTTTTCGTTCACATGCAAATTATTGCGTTCACATTTCTTGAAACCATAACTGCGTTAAAAATTCCGCGATACCGCAGGTCGAGTGGAATTTGAGCAGTTTTTGTTGAGAGAAATTTGCATGTTGACGAAAAAAAATCTCTTAAAAATTTTTGCCTTGAGTGGTATTTCGAAAGATTATTCAACAATATGGGTAGATAACTTTTACCGTGTTCGACAGCACACATTTTTAACGTTTTCCACTATTAATTCAATGCTGGAGCTTCCAACATGATTATTATGAGTTTTTAGAACGGCGCTGATTTGCAAACTTCACTTTGACGTTTTGGTTAAATGTCAGTCAAGGGCTACTCACAAAATTGAAATCATTGAAACCAATCGCACTCGTGTGAAAACACTGCGACATTAGGTGTTTTCAAAGACAGTCAATTTTGATTGGCCGTTTCTGAAAAATTGAACAATTTTTATTGGTTCGTTCATTATAGTGTTGAATAATCACCCATAATTTGGAGAGGTCTACTCTGTTTAAAAATTTCGTAACCTCGGCAAAGGCGATATGGGTTTTCAGATTATGCGCTCAGCGGTTTTGAAGCGTTAAAACCCCATCGATGCATGATGTACTTTTCTTAAATCCGTTCTGTTCTTCTCCCAGTGATGTTTCTACTATTAGCTATGGTCCAATTGTCAAAATTTTTGAGTGAATCTTACATTGTTAGATAATTCGACCTCGCTAGGCTATTTTTGCTATTAATCTATATATAGGTTGTTATTAACGAAGTTAGTTTAAAGATGTTCTACATAAAATTCAATTTCAATCTAAAAATTCCGAGAGCCGGCCCTGTCTTTTATAAGCTGCTATCAAAATTTAGTTGGGCTAAACACTAATGCAACGCCCCGACTTCCTGTCATCAACGCCTAAATAAGCAGTAACGAAACTTAGGCCTTGAAGCCTTAGCCCTTATTTCGGTTATCATAGTGCCCGAAGCTGTTGAAAATAAATTTCGAGTAAGCTCTTTATCTGAAGAAAGAGCGGAATTAGGCCTTGGAGCTTAGTGTTTTCTGTCAATAAATTAACGCCTGCAGTTCTTGCGAACTGCACTTTGGTAATTCGACCCTTTGAGAATCGCCTTCGGAAGCCGGGGGTTGCGCTGATTTGCGCTTAGTAGTTTTGGAGAACCTTGTGAAGCAATTAATTGTGTTCTTGTGGATTTTTGAGTGCAGTCCGAGCCTTTGAAGTTATCATTGCGTGAGTGTTTGAAGGTTCGCGCGGCGAAGCATGTAGTGAAGTAATGTAGCCGGCGTCGTTACGATAGGCAGTGGCGTCTCAATATAGTTTTGCTTCCCGGGGGAGGTCTTGGCTTTAATTGCCGATTTGTTAAGAAACGTCATCAAGCCTCAAATAACTTTTCCCTGTTAAGTGTAGAAAATCATTGCTTTATGCAAATTTGTGTACCAACGCCGGGCTTACTGTAAATAGAGGGTGCTTGCAGCACGATATTGTCGTATTGTCTGCTGTCATTTCTTCCACAACCGTTGAGGGATTCCAGCCCATCCTTGTTTGCCTCCTTCTTGGGGTTTTTCGCAACACTTTCGTCACGTTTCACCAGAGCTTCATCGGAGGCCGTCATCTCTTGTTCCTGATTACTGGGGAGTCACTGAACTTTTGTCCCAACAACTCCGTTTGCACTGCAGCCCTCATTCTGCCAAGCGACTCCACCGGGGACTTTGGTTCACCGCTTCCGCCGAAGACACGCTTTGGGGTCAAGGTAAAATTGTTTACAGTAAATATGTGTTTTCGCTTTGTTTAATTATGTGTCGTGTGAAGTGATACCGACCATTTGTCCTGCGCTATCTAAGTTTATATTGGACATTGCGTACGCCCGCTCGATTGAACTATTCAAATTAATTATTACACGCAGGGGCATTTCTCCTGTGATTTTGTTCTGCTTACTTTTTAATGATGCTTAGATTAAGTTAACTTTTGCTAGAGCACCCAGAAATTCCAGTTAGGATGTACCCATTGTATTAAATTCAAACTCACCGCTGGGTGGTCTATTAAACATAAATCTTGATTAATTTCAGTCTAGTTATTTGTTGTTGCTGAACCCTTTAGTCATTAGTTAATTACGTCAAAAGCCGGGTGTAATTAACTGTGAACCCAAAGCCTGCCCTTCAATTAAGAACGCCCGTAGATTTGGGCTTGTGCTAGTGTTTTATTTTAATGCTCTAGAGGGTGATGCCATCAAAGTAAGTCATTTGTCGCAAGGCCACCCCGTGTATACACCAACAGACCCGAAAGACCTTGGCGGAGGGGACGCTGTAGCGGAGTGCAGTTACCTGGAAAACCTCCCCATAGGCTACGTGTGTGTTCTTGTTTCTAACACGTTAGCGATCCCCTATCTAGAAACAAGTGGAGCTCTAGGCATCTATCTTAAGCAAGCCATAGGGTAAGTGCTGCCGGTTTTTCTTTGAGCTTTCGAACTACGCCCTTTCGATTGAGCTAAGTGCGGGTAGCTTGAACAACAACACCTATTCCGACACAATGAGATCTGTGTTTCCTTGGTAAAGCCGGCGAACCCTGTAGTTTGTACCCGATTTTGGACCGTAAATATGATCAATGTCGATCTGAGGGATTAAAACTGTAACAACATCCAACTGTCAAAACAATATAATTTTGTCCTTTCTTATACTAGTACAAATACTTTATTTTATCCGCCCCCCCCCCCCCCCATTCATTTGATATTCACAAGTTTAGCACATACATAAATTTAAATTGTATTGCCCTCCATATTTTATTGGTTCCATATTGATTCATTCACTATTTATATTTCCTACTGCTGGGTTATCCCGTCACTTTTTCACACTGTTTCATTCCACATCTTTACACCTTTCTGTCTCTATAAAGTTGGGGTTTCTTTCTTCATACTTTCTTCTGGTACGTATGTTCCCATTATTATTAATGGTTCTTTGATTGTTTTAACTTCAACCTTTATTATTCATTGGTTTATGTATTAGCAGTTTTGAACTAGACCTTTTTATCTATTGATAATTATTACTGCTATTCCAGTTTGGAATATTTCATTATGTTGCACTCTGCTCCATATCATGAGGTTGTCGTCTATAACGTGCTTACCTTTCAATTTTTTCTTAGTTTCTTTTAATATCATTATATCTATCTGTTTTGTTTTTATGATATTTATTATTTAATATTCTTTTGTTCTCAAGCCCTTTACATTCCAAGCCGCAACTTTTAACTATTCTGAAATCCAATTTTGTTTTGCTTTATCTTTGTTTGGTTTGTCGTCAGTAGATCCGTCTTTTCCAAGACGTTCCTACAGCTGAGTATAGGAAGACTGGTTAAGAGGTGGCCGTCAAAAGAACAGTAGTAAAGTACTGGTTTGAAAAAGGTTATTGTTATTAAAAATAGTAACTTTTACTTAATAAATTTAGAATTTACAATACAATGTCAAATTCATCATTCGTCAAACACCACAAAAATTGCACATCCCATAACACGAACCACTAGTAATTTATGGTTTGTCGAAGATAATACATACGAAGGCTGTTCTGTTAATTGTTAGTTATAAGAAAAAAATACGACCTTTTTAAAGAAAATAACTTTTCCCGCTGCTGATCATGTAAGTCAGTGATACAGCCTTAGTAACAAAACGTGTAAGTCGGTGATTATATTTGTTTGCTGCTCTCCCTTGACAACGGAACTTAATGTTATTATTAAGTTCCTAGGATAATAAAATTAGCAACGCAAGATGCAGACTTAGACGTTTTGTTTATAATTGCAAGTGTTTATGTGACATGTGACACTCACAGGTAACACGACTCACGAAAACTAATCTTGGTGACAAGTGACAAACCAAACGATTTTTTCAAAAATCTAGAAAAATGTCGGTAAGCAGCGGGAAAAATATAATAAGATAACTCGGAGTGTATCGCCTATTAACATTTTCGGCAGGCAACAAGCCGCTGCTTTGCCTTGGCTTGTACTTGCCTACCTCAAATGTTAGTAGGTCCTTACATTCCTTGTTACTTAAATAGCTATTATTGCTTTTCAAAATACCCTCCCTTAGCTATAATACGTTTATTCTGTTACACAACATTAAGGCAAATGTAACGTTAACGAAAATTCCCGATATTGACGTTGTAACATTTAGTATTCTAAAGAACTACAACGATACCGGAGACGGATTATGGACATGGAGAATCCGTAATACGCACCTTCTTGTTATGAGCCAAACTAAACTGATAGAGAACGCTAGATTTGTAACTTACTATCTAATGATCCGTCGAACCACGCGGAGTAGATGAGCTGCAACGTAAAGCAGGATGAGAAGATAACAAGAAAACAAAGAAAACAAAAGCGCCATACATTTATGCAGAATAGCGGTCTCAGTATTCAACCAATATACCGAACGGACGGAAGAGGGTTTAAATTAATACTAAATCGAAAAGAACAGAAATTTATAGTACTTACATAAAGCTATGAAAATACTAAGTTATACTTAGTTTGGCTACGACATATTGATCATAAATTAAGATTTTAGGTGTCTTGATATAGAAATCGAACCAACAATATAATCCGAGACTATCTTTATATTAATTACACCATATGCAAAATAAAACAGGAAAAGTAAGTTGCTAACATGTCTATTAATGCAATAGATTCGATAAAAGAATAGTACACGGAACCACGTAAGCAGAAGCTCTGACTTGATGAGAACTGAATAATAAAAGCCCTGAATGAAAAACGCCATTTAGTACTCAAGCAAGAACTATAGATTGAGTTGATTTGAGGATATGGTCGCCGAAAAGGCCTCTTCGAACTCAACGCTTTCATATAAAAATCCTTTCGGTCGTTTTCAACACGCAATATTTGCTATGATGGCCGAATAACGCAAGTAACAGTATATCATCGAGTTAATCCGTTTACTATTCTTGTTACAAATGAAAATATTTACTGGCAGTATGGCTGATATACGAAAAGGTTACATCAGCAAGCGAATGATGTTCGTTTTCCGCCTACCAAAAATTTTAAACTTTAGATCCTGCTTAAGTAATTTCTATGACAAGCACAATCCGGCAAACCAGGAATTTACCTCGCATGGGGTAGCATGCGGTGCTCTACCAGGCACCGAAAAGATTAAAATAATTTAAAAATGTAAAATTTTGACTAGCGATAAGTTCCTCGTCCAGTAGCTACATCACGCGTCCGCAGGTTCTTGTCTTTCTTAACAGCAAGCACTGCGGACTTCGCCCTCGCGTAGATACCTCAGGATGGTAATGTACGATTACAAGTATATCAAGTAGATGATAAAACAAAACGAAAGGGGAAAAGAAAAAGAAACAGCAAGCAGGAGAAAAAAGGGAAAAGGACCTGAAAACAAAGTCGATAGAGGATTAGCACACTTGGACACAGATATAAGCGCATATTACTTCAGATTGTAAACGGCCAGTAGATGTCTTACTTTTAAAACTATCATATCCCCCTACAAGCATACGAGAGTAGCGGAAATCCGTACCAAACAAACCAAATCTGCCCCATAATTCACCGTTTCTTCGTGTAATGCCAAAGAGCATATAACATGTTATATGTTCTTTGGTAATGCTTCCTAGTAGCTTTATAGTAGATTAGCATTCATTATTTTTGCCCTGATAAATGGTAGCCTTTTGACTGGGCCAGGTTTGCTTTATATTTATACCGTGACTGATTTAAAGAAGGTACTTTAACGTAAATAACATTTATTTTCGACTATGTACAGTTGGAAAATAACTAAATAGATAATTCATAAAAATGTACAAAGTAAATTTTATTCTAACATAAATCTCTTCGGTCAGCCGGCGGGAAGGTAGGCAACCTCAATTGCCTGCGTGCTCGTCCGGGATCCACGGTATGGTGATCGCTGGAACCAACAGGGAATTTTACTAGCGTTGGTAGGCCTATAACACAGTAGTCGATTATTGACAGCTGGCGGTATTGTAAACAAACTTGAATAATTCTGGTTTGCTTTAATGTGTTCGAGGTGAAAGTGTACGTCCGTGTCGCGTTCTGATAAGTCCAGGTGATAACCCCGACCTCGTGCCAGGGGTCAAATTCTTTCGCGGAGCTATCTATCGGTTCGCATGTGGCAAGGTTAACTTCCAGGACGGGGAAACTAATTCCCACAGGTACGTAGCTCTCTTAGACCTGGGGGAACCCCATATTTTGTCGGAAAGCGCAGGTCGCCTTTCGGCCAAAAAGGTTTAGTTGTCGCCGGACTGTGGAAATACAGCCAGGCTTTAAAGTATTTAAAATAACACAACCCGATCCTCAGATTTCATTTATTTTAAACTAAGAAGCTACCGGGGTTTTAGAACTTTGAATTTTTTAAAATAGCACAATCCGATTCTCATACTTGCGTTATTACAAACTAAAAAGCTACGGAAATTTTGGAACTTTGAAAATAGCGCAATCCGATTCTCAGGGTTGCGTTATTTCAAAGTTAATCTATCCACAGGACGGATAGTAACTTTCGACAGCGGAACAGGTTTTCTAATGGTTGTTTTTTTGGGAATTTAACTCGAGGTTTTCTCGAATATTTCTGGTGGCCCGACTGGGCCGAGAGCAACCGGGAGCCTCAGACCAGGTCGGGGATCGGGATGATTTTTCGGAATAATTCTCGGATTAATTCTCTTCGAGTTCGGAGGAACAATTTGATTTTATACGTGGTTGCTGTCCCTCTCGGGCATCAAGGCGGTAGGGGAAAATGCGTGCGGGACGATCTTTCGTGTCGTTCGCGCATAACGGCGAGCTTATTGTCTGGAGTGGACTGGAGCTTTTATAAAGTTCAAAATGCGAAATTTTAAATGCCCATAATATTGTATTATAATTAATTCACAGTTAAAATCGGAGCAAAATGTTTCACTCGAACTAGCAGAAAACCCTCACAAACACGTCGAGTAGCTTTGAAAGTCAAAGTAAAAATTCTTAAAATATACGAAAAGGAAATAATAATAATTAAATCGTCTTTATTTTCAAATAGATATGTTATTATTGGAAAATTTTCAGTTGAAAAGGTGAAGTCTAGCTAAAGCTATTCTTACACTTAACCTTCTAAACTGATTACATGTAAGTAGATGCGTCATTTTGACAGTAATATGCAACTATAAAAGTAAAACAACCATTCGCCCATTACATATTGTCTTGAAGGAGAATACTTCTTATATATTTTTTAAATAATTATTGATTTATTAGGAATATTATAAAGAATTTTACTGTATATCGTAAGAGTGGGTTATACAGCTTTCTTAGCCATAACATTAGTATTAGTATTAGCCCTAGCAAAGATGAATCATTCAGTTGTCACTGACACGTTTATTCAGTCTTAACTTAGTCTTATTAGTCCCAGCTGATCCTAAAACCTGACTTCGAGAGTTCCCCAACTTTTAACTTAGTCCTAAGAATTTCTTAAGGTACAATTAAATTTCACAGGCGCACATGCAGTAGTAGCCGATGAGGCAGCAAAATTTGAATGGTTCAATACCTAGAATATTTTTGAAGAACAACAATAATTGTTAAATGCATCATTGTGAGCATCTGTAAAAGTAAGTAGGAAAGTACTGAGGTATCTCGATTATTATAACAAAGGTAAGCTTAACATTCTTCCTTGAATGCTACAAGGCTAGGTACATTTAATATTTGGAAAGCATATGATTCATTCGAAATTGCACACAAATACACTTAGTTACTGTTTAACAACACCTTTTTGTAAATGAGCCTCCAACATTTCGGTTCATGCTTGGCCCACAGCCTTTAGCAGGCTACATTTCTGGAACAAAGTTGTAGAGTCAGTAAAGTGCAACGGAATCATGATCATTCGAATAACTCTTATTAGTTGTCATTGATGGATATTATTTCTACAAATAAGCTTGTCACAAATGGGGACCAGAGAGCTCGCCTCTACCTCAAAACTGCGCACAGGATATTTGGAAGGAAAATACACGTTGCTCATGAATCTACACGCTACTAAACCTATTTAGATAATCCGAAGCGCACAACTGTACTTGAAGTTGCGGACCTACACAAAATCGGCACTTGCGGCGCATAACAATTCTTTGAAACCACTTTTCAAAACAAGCAGAGATTGTTCGTTGAAGGGACGTAGAAATTATATATTTTAATTAATGCAGCAGTACTTGAAGGGATTGTCAGCTTTGGGAAGGTGTCCGTTAATAGAGGCTTTACTGTATATGTTTTATTTCTTTTACAGCTGTTGTACAAATAATATTAAACAAAACTAGTTTTGGAAAACCTGTGCAGGTTCTTGACGACAGGCAGTACCGACTACTATATAGACTCCAGTCAGTAATGCGGCAGGATGCTCAAGCAAAGCTGAGCCTGAGCCAACCTTTTCATTGATACTTGAATATTCAGTTTATAATTTGTGGAATATGTTCACTTTGTGTGTCACGGGTTCAAATAAATATATTGGCGTTCGTCCCTTTGAACGCCGCTTGCCGCTCAAACATTGTCAAAGATATTTACCAAGTGTAATAGGCGTGTCATGTGGGCAGTCGAAATTACTGGAGCTTTCGTTGATTTCATTAAGGTGGAGATTCACTCTCAAGAAATTTAACCTAAAATTGTAGTTCTCATGACTTCACTTGAGAGCAGACACTACGGTTAATGCTGAAACAAATTAAAACTACAATATACGAAAATAAGTAGAAAGATTCAATTGATTTATTGCCGTATTTAAAATTTAGTTTATAAATCACAGTTTTCATTAAAATAAATTTTAAATACAGTATTGCACTTCGTGTATTGTAGTTTTAATATGGTTCACTATTAATCATAGTGTCTGCTGTCAAGTGAAGTTATAATAACTGCAATTTTAGATTAGATTAGATTAGATTAGAGTAAATCTCCACCTTAAAGGTATCGATGAACATCGATATATTATTGTAGATTGCATGAGAGGTACGAAAGAAGTGAATATTTTGCTATCGAGATGTATTACATAAAGCCGACGTTGTGCATTATAACTATTAGTGACTACAAAATCATTTATATGCAGTACAACATTGTGTGAATCAATATCTTTGTTGTTACTTAAGACCTGTTCTAATAAAAGAAAATAAGACACTGGCTTTGCTGTTAACACGAATGAATGTAAGTATTTTGGCCTGCAAACCCCTTTAGCAAGAAAGCACAGCAAGTATGAGTACATCGACGATTTTATTGTCAGGTTGCAGAGGGGTATAACATGAATAGGCTACCCATTGACGCCACGATAGTCTTATTGACGTCACGAAAATTCCCCAAAAACATCACTTTACTAAAATCAAGACCATGTATGAACGATGCACCATCGGTTATGCCACACGGTTGTTTTGCTTTAAAAAAAATTGAAAATCCGTTGCACGAAAATATTACAATAATCAACAACAGACGAACGTATAAATTTTCCAATAATGAAATATAGTTATATAATAGTCATTTATGACATTAACCCGGTAGCTAAGCGTTTATGGTGTAGCTGGTACATCACTGTTCAGTCCGTTAGGGCGAGACAAGTGAACCAGTGAGGCCATAAACGCGAATACTGGCCGTGTGTTGTATAAAATGTTTTTGTATACTGACCAAGAACAAGAATATTTTTTACTATTCCACTCACTTGTCATCTGTCAAGAACTGGCCAATAAAAATACATGATTTGACGTCTTCGAGCCAATAAAAATGAACTATATCGACAATTTTCGCTAGTGGAAATAATAGACAATTTTTACTAGTGGTTTTGAAGTTTGTTTACTGTCGTTATGGAAATTAAATCGCGCGTAACTGAATTTCAGGATAAACAAAGTTTAAAAAATTGTTTCAGTTCGATAAATAGTCCCTCGAATACCATTCTCAATCAAAGTTAAGTAGATTATTTTTCCGCTGGAATCACTACTCATGTTCATTGCGCTTCGAATTAGGATTAGGAACTTTGACTACTGATGGTATTATATTTTATTTGAGAACTATCCCAAACTATTTGCTTTAAGAATGCCGCTATTCTTGTTATACGTTTGGCAGTACTGAAGTGTATTATTGCTGACGCTGTCTATGTCAAATTTGATATTAGGTTTTTCGTCAGTTTGTGTCAGACTAACCAAAACCTAAACTGCTAACCTCGAATTTGACATCGACTGACAGCGCCAACAATAATATACTTCAGTACTGCCAAACGTATAATACGCATCAAAGGCCTTGCTAAGTGTTAAGAGCCTACCTACTGGACTCGTTGCTAAGCTGGTAGATAGTATCAACGAGACCTGTATAAGAAAATCTGAGTGCTATTTTGAAGACGTATGATATTTCACTAACAAGAAATACATGTCACCCCTAATAGCAATTTGGTTTTACATGTGTACGTACATAGATTCGGGGCTAATTTATTTTTTTCTGGATTTAGATCAGTCCTCATATATAAATTTACAGACTGGCGACCCAAAAATTCCGTAACGCCCCTTCGATCTAAGGGTTGTGGATTAGAAGCACGAAATCGGGGAGAGGCGATCAGAGGGCCCCTTTATGTGGCATGTCACATACACCCGCTTGTATACACAAAACAGCCAAATTCCACTATCAAGCATTCAAGAAAGAATAAACAAAACATGTTTAGTCGAGTATTTCGTTCAAGAACGATCTTCATGTGCACTGTCTATGATGTGCCTGTGAAATCCTTCAATACCGATGCTTACAACATCTAGTGCCTATTAGCCGAATGCTAACTAGACCAATAAACTGCAACTCATGTCAGTGTGATATGCATCTGCGGTTGCCGCCCTCACAAAAGACCGAAATCACAAGGCATTTGTAGGAAATGGGAAATGAGCATCGCAGGCTATCCAGATGCACTTACTGGAATCGCTGATAAGCTAGGTGCTCATGTAAACGATTAGTGGTCACCCCGCCGCTATCCCAGATACGACAGTACTATAAGCGGTACCTGGTTGGGCACCAACCCAACAATAAACCATGAGCAACGACCCAAACAACAAAGCTCTCTACAATCAATATCAACAATACAACAGTGTTCAACTCAGCTACACCATTGAACTGCATACAACGTTCACTGCAGAACTACTCAAGATATGATATCGATAATAGACCTCATCACTTCATCATTTCTATTAATCCACGTAATTACCACAAGTCACTTAAAAAATCACATCAGAGCCTTCTCATTGTAAAAATGTCACCGTCCGTGGTACATCAGATTTCAAAAACTTTCACACATGGACGTTCTCGACTTATTCACCGCCAGGCCCATCGAGATTTTAAAACTACCTCCGGTCCCTTAAATAAACTTCCGACACGCTTCAATTCCAGAAATATTTAGAACGTATTATATTTCAGCGGTTGATTTAGTCAAAGGCCGCTAATCATACAAATACTAATAAATTATAGAATATTTACAAACAACTCACAACTCACACATGTAGCAAAGTCAAATTTATATTCTGAAAGCGTCCCCATACCATCCATTGTTACAACCAGAAATTCCATTAATTATTACAACGTTAACTTTGAACTAGTCTTATTTTGAAGAAAACAACGAGGACGCCAGCAACACATTTAGCTGCATTTAATTAACTTTCCAAGCAATAAATCAGCTCAGACTGCGGATTAATTAAATTAGGAATCGGTGAAACATGTTCACTTTGATACTTGCAGCAGGCAACGGGCGAGCTTTATTAATACCACAATGGCCCCCATAAGCACACCTGCAGTGTATTAAGCTGCAGACGGGCGCCAGGTATCAGAAATAGAAGCACTTCCGCACGACGCCTATGGCTCTATCAATTCTAAACGAGTCCGTTTCCGTATACCGGTTGCGAAACGCACTTTTACTGCTGCTTATTTATACTTAGTTAACAGCGCATATTCTTGCTGTAAATGACCTTTCCTCCGCGGAGTACGCTACGAACGAGCCGTAATGAACCCAATTTGCATGCATATTTAAACATAAATCTATTACGTAACTGTAATCCCTGGAATTTTGGTCGGTAATAAGCATTTTGTTTGTCAGGTGAACACATGCCAGATATTTACTTGGTTGTTTGCTGTATGTTAAGATAGAAGAAAAAAACTTGTTTGGATGAATGCACTACTGGCGTTACTTCATAAAAAAATTGAAAAAATCATGAAAGCATTAGTAATTTCATCTTAAGGATAAAATGCATACAGGGTGTCCCCGAAAGGTCTGTACAAAATAATAACACATATTCTTAAGGCCAAATAAGACGATTTAACCCAACTTACCTCTATTCAAAGTTGCTTCGTTTAGCCGCTAGGGGGCTTTAAAAATGATTTTTAACCCCCTGTATAATCATTACCAATTTTTTTACTGAATAATTACTTTAATTTAGAAGCTATTTCCTCTCTTACAAAAGTTTAGTTGGGTGAACGGTTTAGCCACAAAAAAATATTTTCTAAATCCCTACAAGTCTAGTGTTAAGTTACAATTACTGATTTGTAGAAATTTAGAAAATATTGTTTTGTGCCTAAACCGTTAACCCAACTAACGGGTGTTCATAAACAGTCGTCATCCCAGTTGCTTTGAAAAACAAAATGTTATGTCTTTGATTAATTCGTGCAACACAATGAAACGTCATTGAGTACTGTCATAGCGCATTTTTTCTCAATTTTAATAGACATACGTTTCTGAAGTCAAAACCTACTGGGATGACGACTGTTTATGAACACCCGTTAAAATTTTGTAAGAGAGGAAATAGCTTCTAAATTAAAGTGTGTATCCACAATTGCGACAAAGTTTTTAAACACCCTGTAATCTTCAAATTGGGGTTTATTCTACAAAAAGCTGTAGTTTACTGGTACAAACGCATGGCCAAAAAATGAATAAAATCTATCCAAACATTTTTCGACTTACTTAAAAAAAATTAAAAAGCTAATCATTTTTGAAGACCTCTAGCGGCTAAACGAAGCAACTTTGAATAAAGGTAAGTTGGGTTAAATCGTTCTATTTTGGCCTCAGGAATATGTGCTATTATTTTGTACAGACCTTTCGGATACACCCTGTATACGATTTATACGTATTTCTAACATATGCTTTATGCATGACAATTTACTTTAATAAACGATAACCGGTTGAGAATCGGTTAAATTATAAGAAATTTTTGTCATTTCAAATGCTACTGTGATCTACATTCAAATTTAAAAATGTTCGTTTTATTTTTACTGCAGGCTGAATTTTCCACTTTTTCTTCTTTGAATATAAAGCGAATTTAATAAATCCATTTGTACTGTTATAGATTTCTATCAGTACTATCCACTCCGACGTATTTGTTTAAGAGTACTTATCAGATACACATGTTTTTGCACTTGAAAAAACACAGTTTTAGCTCTTTAATTCCACTTTTTTACTTTTACCTGAAACAGGCCATTGTTCCATTTTTTTTTTTTGAAAACCACGCTATACTTCAGAAACTACGAGGTTTACAAAAAAATTGTAATTACAAAATTTGTTTATCTTCAAAAAAGAAGTAAAATAAGCTTGAACAATTAAAATCCGACCACTGGGTACGGAGATATACTGAAAGAAAGATCAAGCAATATGGCGACCAGTTTTAAATATGGGGATCAAACGATCAGGATCTGTATCATGTGACCATTTTTTAAATACTTTTATAGGTTTTTAACAAAGCCCTGCAATAAAACTTAGGGAATCTCTTGCTGTAAAAAATCATAAGCCTTGTCATTAATGAATTATTGTTTAATCAGTGTCGTGACACTCATGCTTCATCATGGTTCACCATTAATAAGCAGTGGCATTTCAAAAGATAACTGTAACACAACATACAAGTATTTACTAAAGCTGGGCTTCTTTGGAGTTGGTGTGTTAATAAGAACACTGGAGAGAAGACTGATTATGTGTGATTTTATTTTCATCGAGATAAATAATTACAAATTAAGTGATTAGGGTGATTACGCGCTGGCAGTGGTTCCGATTCTTCTTGTTCCTCTACATAGCGATGATTTCGGGCTCGTGGTTAGCAAAGACTGAAAGGGGCCCTCAGCTAAGATGCTGGACTTAGAAAGAGAAAAACTAAAACCGAGGGACTGCTTTGGTGTGGGCGTGGCAGCAACGAGGCTGAACAAAGGTTCGGCCTTCTAGAGGGTGCGTAATTCCGGGCGTTAAGAGGTTTAATCTGAACGGAGCTGTGGAGCTGGTGCACAACGGAGCGGCTTCCTGGAGCATGCGTAGCACTGGGCGTTGAGATTCGAACTATACAGAGCTGTTGCGGAGGCAAAGCGGGGTTCGGTTCTTGGCGAAGAAGTGTAGCTTCGGGACGACCAGGGATGCTCGCCCGTCGAAATTTCTGGTGTACTCTCGGCGAACTTATGGAGGTTTGACCACAGAGAAGGCCGTCAGGCTCTTAAATGAATAGGAAAACTTCGACCAAGAAACTTGAGTAAATTTTGCTCTTGATCTTCGAAGTACACCTTGAGGACATTATTTTCCACGATCATCGTCGCAGTGGGGGTCAAGTGGCTATGTTTTATTTAAATTTAATTATACGTTTTCCAGAGCTCAGCCATGATTATTTGATCTGCATCATGTTGTAGCTAATCTAAATCCGCCACCATACTAGATCCCATGGATGTAGCAGGTAAAGTTGATACATTTACGTTTACTTACAAATTTAGCCGCTGGTTAGTTATAGATAGCGTTGCTTAATTTGTCGGTTATTAGTAGCTTCAGCGTACTTATGCGAACGTTTTGTCCGCCCGTCTGTCTGTGTGTCCGTGTGTCTGTCTGGATCGCCTGTAACTTTCGAACGGCTACAGATATCGAAATTTTGAAAGGGGGCAAAGTTGTTGCTAAGGTCCCGAGCACCTTCATGCGCTATTTGGTTTTGGCAAAAGGTCAACCGTTGGCGACCTATGTCAAAGGTCACTTTATTTTCCAATTTGCAAAATTTCCAAGCATTTTCACTATAATACTTAATGTTTTCGCAGTGCTGAAGCTACTCTCTAGACCTGTACTTGAGCAGTTTATTTTGCTTTCAGAAGCAAGTGGTTTAATGGCATTTGTTCAACTGCTAGCAAACGTTGCATTGCATGTAAATAGAGCGGTCTTTGTTTCGGAGAGCGGAGACTTTAAAATTTGTATCAATTTGTTGTTCAGCTATTCAGCTTAAAATGTAGATATCGCGAGGACATTGACAACGGTCCACTGCAGCGTTTCGCAGGAAGCTTATATCTGTAATATCATTCAACTCTTTGAAAGCATTTTATGATTACAAAAAGAATTAATATTTAATATGAGCATTGAAGCAGAGTACTGGCTGAAACGTATCCTACAAAAAAATAAGTAACTACCCTAAAACAACGGCATTTCTTCCTCTTTGAAAATCACAATCCTATTTTAGTACTCCTTGCACTTCTCGAATCGATTTTTATAATTCACATCCCCATTTCCCTTTCCATTCAAACGCGGTTTCAATTTTCGGAACAGCTAGAATTTTCAAAAAACCATGTCAAGGCTAAGGAGGCGACTAATCTGAACAATATGGGATGCGTGACGTGTGCTAACAGTCACCGCTTTTCCAGAGATGAGGTTGCTAACTCGAAACTCAAGTATAGCATTCCTTGGTCGCCATCTAAACTTATGTTATGAACTATTCATGAATCATGATGAATAACACATCCATGACCAGAGAAAACAGTGAGCCGTATTTTGACATTGCACCAACTTTGATGCGCTTACGTTGGCCTTTGTTCTTCTGATATTTTTTACTGCGAAAATTGGACGTTTGTATCTCAAGGCCAAGATTCATCGCCTGCACACAGATATCCAAATACGTGGTAAATTTCGTATTCAACGAGGTCAGTCATTATGGAGAATTCTTAAATGTATCACAGTCGATCAAATAGCTCCAAGGCAATGTGGGTTGGCAAGCATGCGCATTTAGGTATGCTCTAATAGACCTTCAAATTTTATTGCAATGAAAGAATCAATTAGGAAGATATTTAAACATTGTTGTTGGTTGGATACTTACCGGACAGACCTCGTAGGTACTCGTAGGTTGAAATAAATCGTCTTTTTTGGGTCCAGGAAGCTGTAATTAAGCCATGTTCACAACTTGTACAAAAATACTATTCGCTTTTTGGTGCTAAATGTATTTTTACGAAAGTCACAGTGATAAGTAAATTACTAGGATAAAAATAGTAACAAATCCTACATTCAATACTAACCCCAATAGTTAAAATTTTAAGCCAAGACCTCAGACAACTATCTGAATTAGTAAAGAAATGAAACTAAAAGTAGCATTTCTCCCGTGTTTTGATTTTTGATGGATACCGTCGCATTTCCGCATCCTGCTATGTAAAACTGTTGCAAAGATTTATAGCAAAAACATTGAAATATAGAGTACCATAATGTATTAAAATCGCCGTTGAACGGGAAACGGAAATAAATTGTTTACCATGGCAACTACCTTCTCAATTAAGTAAACAAGGATTAATTCAAAATAATGCGTCCACAGCTGCTTCTAAATTAAAAATAAAGTTTTTCCAGATTTATGCTAAAATGAAGATGAAACTACTATCGCAGCCGTCATCTTTACATGAAAAGGCTGAAAGGTAAGAAGATATGTAGCGATTGCCCTAAAAACAATCAAATACTTAAATCGGCAAAAAAGGTGTTTGATTTCATTACCTCGAATAAAGAATGTGTTATGAAATTATGGCAGACCAAATTTGTAAAAAACTAGAAATTGGACAAAATTGTTGAAATATATTCTTTACACTTAAAATCTTGCACCCCCTGACTATTTTCTGTTCCATAAATTTTTAAAGTTAAAGTAGTCGAACTAACATAAATCTTATAATGAGAAGGTTTCCAAGCTGTAAAAGATCTGTTTGCGGATATTTTATTAATGTCTTAAAAGATTTATGCAAAAAGTGTATTAATTTGAAAAAGGCTATATATACTGAACAAAAAAACCGATTCGCTATCCTAGTTGTTTTCCTTCTATACTAAACTGAAAATGTATCAATGCCCCTTCGTATTACAGCACTTCACATTCCAAGCGGTATCACTTTGTTTTACACAGTTTTTTTAAATTTTTATCTTTTCATATTTATTATGCTGCTAGATAATTTATAAATAAATACAAAATTTTTAAGCAGCACAGTTAAACTACAGCTTGAAATTGTTTTCTGACAAATAAAAATGTATAACCGACCTTCATCCTCTAAACGATGTTATTTAAAAATCTAGTGCGTCACAAAATGTTACATTTACCGTAACATGTAAATTATATAAAGTCGATTCTGTCCGCACGCAAACCAGCAGGTGTTGAATTTTTTATTTGTAGATTAAGTTAATCTAAGATGTAGTAAAGAGTGTCTGTGCCAAACGGCAAGAAGGTTCATGCATGAATTTTATTTGTTTTAATTGGTATTTTAAGCTATAAATTGGCATTCTTATTTCTGATATAAAAATTTTGTTGATCAGCTGAATCACATCTTTAATAAATTTAAATAATAATATTATATTTCTCATGGCTTGTTGAACTAATATGAACTAAAATGAAATAATTGAAACCGCTTTAAATAAAAACCGTCCGTTACATCTTGAAGTAGCATTTAAAATGTTATGTCTGTCGTTTGCTTTCTTCTTGTTTGCGTAAAATGTTGATCTAATTTGTCTACTAAACCAACTTCCATATTAAAAAACTATTGTAATTTTTCCAAAAGATACCATTTGAAATTACTCTCTCGGCATATGTTTCGATTTATTCTCTTTTAAATAATTTCCGTACATTTTAACCTAAAACTTTGATATTTTTCTCATACTAATAGATATCTACCAATAATATATCATTGCCAAATTTTAGGGCAATCGAACCCTTATTATAAAAGTTACAACCTTCTAAATTGTTTTAATATTTGTTTCAATTGTAGGCTATTTCTACAGGTAGCAAATTCAACATTATTACAAACAGTTGCAGTGACAATATTTTTGAGGTTCAATAGGCGATTTTTAATGATGGGTTACTTATACAAAGGAAGAACAATAAACGACGAATGCTACAAACAAAAGATCCAAACGAAAACACTTTAAACGACTCTGGAGTTATGGTTTATTGCATCATGGCGTCAAAATAATACACCAAATATATCAACAAATTTAGAATACGGGAAAATGACCAGAAGAATGAACAACACTAATCTCGCATGTCAGCGTACATTATCCAAGCAAGAATCAGCGCATGCGTCTCATGGTGAATTGTCCCAGAACGCGCCGAATGGGTAAAAGGTCACAATACTCGAGAACAGAGGTTAAATCACAGGGGCTGAGACCTATGATTTAGAAACACAAAAGTGAAGGGACCACCCCGTCGGGTCAGGGCGAGGAGACTTACAACTTGTAACGCGCAGGCGCAGACAGAATATCGATTGTTGACGTCACATTACACAGAACCCTGCTGTTCCTCGCCCAGCACCGGCTCTGTATCGTTTTGCTTGTTGAGGTTAAGTGCGGCGATTTGCATAGTTGGCAGTAAAGTATTGTCTATATTTTGTTTAAATACTTGTTAATTCTTACTAGTGATGGGCTTATTCGAATGAAAAATAACCGGTTATCCGGTTATTGAAATAACTTATGTAACTCGGTTTTCGTTCCAAGTATTTGAATGAAAAATAACCTCATGCTGATACGTACTACGCTTTGAATATAAAACCTCTATTCAAAGGTACTACGTGCCGTATCTCAGCGACCTACGCAGTGCTCAAAATTCTGTAAATATAAATACGTCATAACTCATAAACAAAGCAGGTTGTATTGAAAACAGCATTTGGTTATCGCGTAACTACCTCCTATCATAAAAAATATCAAATCATTAAATTCTGGGGACCTGAAACCTGAACGCCTAAAAACTGCAAACGCATCAAGCTATAAAACAATTTTTTATTTGCTTACATCTCCAAAGGGCCTTTAACCCGCCCGATCGATAAAGATAAACGTTTTACCACGATTACCAAACAGTCCAGCATATTTCTTTCTTTCTACACTTATTAATAAATACCTCTTAATTTCCAATACATAACACATAATGTACGATCGGCGCCTTAGAAATCGGGCACTACACACTATTATGATATATTTTGCATGTATTTTTTAAGTGTATAAACTGGGTTTTTACAGTTATTATGGTTTTAATTGTTACGTCAGATTGTTTATTGTTTGTCAATTATGAAATGCCATCTCACATTAATAAAGTAACTGGAGCAAGAATACTCCAAAGACTAGAAGAAAATATTACGTGTCCCGATTTCTAAGGCGCCGACCGTACATATTATGTTTTGGTTCCTCTGCTATCTGCAAGTTACGATGTGGATGCAAATGACGGTGAACCGCCAACCGGCAAACCGGCTGACTTAATCGAAACGAATCGAGAGCCAAAATTTATTCGAATGATTATTCAAATAATCATTCGGTTATTAATATCATTCGAATGCAAATAATTCGGTTATGAAAATTGTCCGGTTATGCCCATCACTAATTCTTACGTCTATCGCTTTGATTCAGCTCCTGAATCTATATTCTTGGTTTGTTTACAGCGACATAGCCAAATAAACATCCATAGTTAATTTTGTAATATTGCGTCATCTACCAATCTAACTAAAATACTTAATTATTTTCAGTTGTGGATGTCCTTTGCATGGTGATAATAGTCAGCGCGAAAAAAAATCTGGAGTCCTGGCTGCAAAAAATTGATACAGTACAAGTAAATCTGTCTCAACTTATAAATTTTTGTACCGGGTTCTTTAGCTTCCAAAGCATTAGAATAAGAATCGTTCCTCCTTCAAATTTGGTAGAAGCTAATACAGTTTTATGTTCATGTTATGATCTTCAAGTGTATGTACATGTTTTGTAGTACAGTTAATTCTTTCCTTTACAAAATAATGAAATATCAAGCAACAGTAATAATTTTCAACGTTAGATTATTTATCAAAAGTATTCAGGATTATTTATAAGCATTTATTTTTGTTAGTTTCAACCTACTTTGGAGAATAATTTCAAGCAGTTCTACAAATCATTGATAGGTTTTAGAGAAAGGTACTGCTCCGAAGATAACCACATCTGCGACGATTTGATATTAAGTAAGTGCAGCACTCCCTTCATCTTCAAATTTGTCAAGGAGAAGATAAGCCAAATGCCACCATTACCCAAGGACTTCGGAAGAAAAAGAAGAAATTGGCTTCAAGTTATTTTTATTCTAGAACTTAATATTTGTTGTATTGAATATTATTTCTGCTGAATGCATTTAATAGTGTTTTCCTTAAATAATTGTTGTTAAAAGTTGTACTGTTGTAATTTGTATTTAAGAAATAATTTCTAATTTTAATTGCTTATGTTTAATTCAGCTTCAATTAAAATTGATGAATTCTTTTTTAAATAAAATTTTATTCAAAAAAAATTTTTTTTTGTAAAGCTGTACTTTATCTACGAAAATCTCCATGATAAAGTAACATTTTAAGGATGAATTTGGATAAAATGTCACTTTATCCACTAGTGAATGAAATAGTACATAATCCATAGCAACTAACAAAATAAATACGTACTACCGTGGTAACTAGTATAAAAACAGGTAACATGATATTTATTTGAAATTATTTATTTAAATTCAGAACTTATTTATATAACTAAATATAGTTATTGGAAAAAATTTGATATGTCACACGTGAATAAAGAGATTTTATCCATTCGGGGAAGTTATCTCACTCTGCTTTCCTATAGATAACCTATAGATAATTAACAAATGTCAATGTCAAGCAATTCATTGGAGGTTGGTCGTTTTTCAATCCCGGTGAAAAAGCTAAGTTTCTTGTTCTCTTTTAATTGTTAACCGTTTATAACGAGGTCAGATTGTCCCTCGAAACGTTCGTTATTTAATATTTTTAATTTTCAAAGTGGCGAAATGGTCAAATAAGAAATGTATTATATCACGCCACAAAAAAAGTTTCAGAGATTATACTAAGTCGCATTCTGAAATTCGTTAGACATATAACACGTAATGATAACAGTATGCAAAAATGTGTAGTACAGGGCAAAGTGGAAGACAAATGAAGAACTGGAAGATCGTCACCGGAATGAATAGTCGCTACTAAGCTATTGGGACCAATTTTGAGGGAACTGGCAACAGGGAAAGATGGCGTAACGCTATTAGAAAAGCGCCAAAATAATAAATTATAAATCGAAAAATGCATCACCACGCATATGACAATATGCAATGGACTAAGGAGGAGGATTCTTGGTTAGTGTTATGTATTTTACTCACTTTATACCTGCTCTTAAAGTTTCAGGTTGTTGTCCGGTTATAAAACCGGTTCAAATTTTAATATCTTCAATCGTTATTTTCTCAATTTTTTTAAACGGGACACTCAATAAATAGAGAATTAAAGATTTCTTTATTTTGACCCCAATATGTTACACTATATTCCAAAGCCTATTTGATAAATTAAGCTTTTAATAAAAAATCATGATACATGTGTAGTATTTGGTGCATGTTTTATAATAGTGCTGGTAAAAAATCGATTTGACGGTTAAAAGGCTTTCAAGGTTGATCACGGTTTTCCATAAACCGAACACCAGTAAACCGGTTAACCGAAAACCTGATTTTAAACCGGTCTGAAAACCGGTTTGTAAACATGTTTAAGATCAGATTTCTAAACCTGTTTAAGAACCGGTTTCTAGACAGATTGTTGAAGCGGTTTGAAAACCTGTTTATAAACAGGTTTATAACCGATTTATATGCCGGTTTTAAAATCGATTAACTAGTTGAACTAAAAGTTTGTTCTTAATAATACGATGCAATTGTATAGCTTCCACATTCTATAAATATAAACATTTTACGTTTGTTAGAGCGGTTTTTAAATCTATTTTAATCCGGTTTATAAACAGGTTTGTAAACTAAATCGTAAACCGATGTAGAAACCGGTTATTAAACAGGTTTACAAAACGGTTTATGAATCGGTTATATTTAAGTTTTCGGTTAACCAATGTACCGGTTTTCGATTTATGGAGAAGCCGTGGTTAACCGAGAGCCGGTTAACCGCCAAATCGGTTTTTTACCAGCACTATTATAAAACATTCGCCAAATAGTACACATTTATCATGATTTTTTATGAAAAGCTTAATTTCTCAATTACCCTTTGTAATAAAGTGTAATATAATGGGGTCAAAATAAAGAAAATTTAGAACTCTATTTATTCTGTACGAAAATATAGGGCGTTCTATTTAAAAACTTGAGAAAATATCGATTGAAGGTACCTGTATTTTGAACACCCTGTATTAAAATATCTCGTTTTTATGAAACTTTAGTATTTTCGTATCCTAAATGACGAGGGGCTATGTCACAACGCCCACTGGTTACAAACCCCAACTCAGAATTTGGTAATAACGCCCAACTTCGATTCTGGTCACAACGCCCAACTTGGTCACAACGGCCAATTTTGATTTTGGTCACAACGAGCAACTTGGTCATAACGCCCAAAAACGATATTGGTCACAACGCCCAACTTGGTCACAACGCCTACCGAAGCGTGTTATAGGAGAGATCTCTTGACGCCACTGAAACCACCTTTTTGGTCATAACGCCCAACTTGGTCACAACGCCCAATTTCGATTTTGGTCACAACGCCCAACTTGGTCACAACTCCCACTTATGATTCTGGTCACAACGCCCAACTTGGTCATAACGCCCAAGTTTGATTTTGATCACAACGTCCAACTTTGATTTTGGTCATAACGCCCAACTTTTTTTGAAGCACATTTTCATAGAAATTTCGGGCTAGATTGAAGTTCATAGATGAAGACGTGTAAGTAAGTGTGCAGACCTTATACTTCCATATATGTATGTGGTAATTGAACACTGTTGAATTTGAATTATTTTTATTGCAACATGATTGACGTGGTTGGGTTACAAGAAAATAAAAATATTAGGCAAACATACATTTTGAAAAATATATTGTAGACGAAAGTGTTGAAATTGTTGGAAAAAGTCGCGGTTTTTTTTTGGAGCGTTTTTCCAGTAATATTCTTATAAGCTCGATCGACAGAGGAGTGGTGCCTACATTTTTTTAGATATACACTTACGTTTTTGTTATCTGTTTCCATATATTTTCTCAGGAGAATTTGGCTATAGTAGTGAAGTAATTTTATTTTCCGACGACCACTACGAAAAATGCCAAAAATGGCACGGCTTGGCGTTACTGAAAGTGACACATTGCACAGGTCACCTGAAAAGGTCACGTGGAGCGTGCGTTTTCCGTCTTGTAACACTAGTGCGACATGGTCTTCCGTCGCAAGTCACGAAACAAGCCGGTTCAAAAATCTAGTAAGCTAATGTTACAGAAATAGTATGACAACTTAAGTTGATGTTTAAAGAATAATTGTTTCATTTTGCGGTTAAAAGTGGTTAATTTGGTTTATATTATAAAGAATCAAATATTAAGTAGGTGGTCGTCGGAAAAGTATAGTGTATAACACCTGCTGATTGGATATTTCACACTTCGGCTCGTGGCTCAACTATCGCATTCGTGTGAAATATCCAACTTTCAGCACTAGTTAGACAATATACTATTTTCCAATGCCTATTTATAAAGCTGTATTGTATTTGAGCAAACCTTTATGGTAAAGCAACATTTTATTGATGAGGATGGACAAAGAGTTACTTTATTTACTCGTGAATAAAGTAGTTAATAATCCATAGCAACTTGCAAAATACAAATATGTTACCGTGGAAACTGGTACACAACCAAATAGTATGATTACATATTTAAAATTATTTATTCAATTTTAAAACTTATTTATGCAATTAATTGTAGGTATTGGAAAAAATTTTATATGCTACACGTTAATAAAGAGATTTTATCCATTCGGGGAAATTATCTCACTCGGCTGGCTCATGAGCTAAAGTTTTGCTCTTATGGATAAAATGCCTCTTTATTCAATTGTACCATACATAACTACTTTCCAACACCTACCTATAAAGTTGCAAGTGCTTTATCCACTAAAGCCACGTTTCTAGAGTAATAATAGTGGATAAAATGTACTTTATCTACAACAGTGTAAAAATGACTTTTAGTTGGCAGTTTTAAGTTTCTGAAACGACTGTTTAATAACATGTTTTCATTAGTTTACGTCGTCAGCAGCAACGTGTTTAAAAGATTTCATTCGGCACGTCGTCAATAGCAACGGTTTTAAAATTACATTTACATGTTTTTTTCTACTCCTGTAACTAAAATGCCATTTAACATACTAACATACACGTCGCTAAGTGACCTTTTAACCATGCCTTCATAACCTGTGACTAAAGAGCCACTTAGTCATGAGCTGAAGTTGGCAACGATGTTTTAGTCATGGGGTGAAGTTAGGTTCAAATAGTATTTGCTTTATTAGCCACAGCTAAAACTAAAATCAAGTTAGTTTTCAACCGTCACTTTGACGTTTGTCAAGCATAATTTAACCTAATATAATAAATGTCAAAATTTTAATGAAATACTATGATGTTATATTCTCTATATTTGTGGTCGTAGAACAAGTGTAGTATGCAACTCGTTTTATAAACTTATTAGTCACTCATTTTATTAAACACTCGCTCCGCTGCGCAAAGTTATTCTAGTTGCTTCTTGCGTTATAGGTAAAGTGTTTTTGAAATAATTAAAGCGTTATGTAATGAATATAATACACTCAGATGTGGAGTATTAATAATTACATTTCGTAACTGACCTTGACAGCACTGGCTTCGCAAACCTTCGCCCGCGCGTGGCCTACTATTTATTATGTTATGACATAAATTAGAATTGTCGTAGATGCAAACATTTGTTAAATCGATATTTATGGATTAATAACGGTAAAATTAAGGTCGTAGATAAAATATTGTATGCAACGCGTGCTAAAAGTCGTTTATGCACGAGACAGGTTTGAAACTCAGCCTTCGGCTTCGTTTCATAATTTTCATGTCTCGTGCATAAACGTCGACTTTTAGCACATGTTGAATAAATAGCTATTCTTATATTTACCGTGTTTTGTAGAGTCTATCGTAGATACAATATTGTTCTCTGAATGCCATTTTTTGGCAGTGGTCTATTATGATATGTTTTTCGGACTTTTTCCACTGTCTAGGATGTAAATCACACAACGTTTCGGAAGTTTTGATCTTCTTCCGCCTTCAGGTGTTCCTGGTTAGTCCTGAGAAGGACTGATATTATACGTTTTTCTACATAAATTTGTGCCTCCCCCGGGGTTTGAACCCGGGACCGCTGATCGCTAGTCTGCCACTCTAACCACTAGGCCACCAGGGCGGTTATATATTTTAGTTGTAAACTTATATACAGTGTGGTCCATTAAGTGTGCAACAAATGGGAATTTTTTTTATTAGTTGTACAATCGAAATTTAAATATTGACAAAAGTTAGTGCATGTTCGATAACTATATCAGATGCCCTTAGAATGGCTTCAAGTCAAACAATATACAGGGCAGGACAAAAAATATGAAATTCGTTCAAGAACAAAGTTACCTTATTTAAAAAAATATAGCAAAATTTTATTGAGAAAAGTTGTTTATAATTGAAAGTTATACTCAAATACAAATTCACGGCCTCCTATTCGAATTTTGATTCTTTTTTGGAAAATTTTGTATTACCCCCGTATGATACATATTTTCATTATTTTGATTTTATATGTATTTAAAGTAGCCACAACCACATCCCTTTTAAATAACTTTTAGCAACTTGAAACGTATTTGTAAAATTTACTTGGATTTATATTTTCTTAGGTAACCGTCCACTTCATGTTTGTTGCAACGATATTTAATATAACTTTAGAATTTCGCAAATATTCTTTTTAACAAGGCAAATGCTTTACTAATAATAATTTACATATGAAAAACTCTTAATAAAATCAGAATAATAAAAATATGTATCATACGGGGATAATACAAAATTTTACAAAAAAAGAATCAAAATTCGAATAGGAGGCCATGACTTTGTATTTGAGCATAACTTTTGATTCTAAACAACTTTTTTCAATAAAATTTTGCTATAGTTTTTTAAATAAGATAACTTTATTCTTGAACGAATTTCATATTTTTTGTCCTGCCCTGTATATTGTTTGACTTGAAGCCATTCTAAGGGCATCTGATATGGTTATCGAACACGCACTAACTTTTGGCAATATTTAAATTTCGATTGTAAAACTAATAAAAAAAATTTCCCATTTGTTGCACACTTAATGGACCACACTGTATATCTTACCGCTGTATGCGTAGTAG